>JAENPR010001562.1:0-135073 GCA_018135685.1 Themeda triandra
CTCCTTGAAATACGCGCTTAGGTGTGCTCTAAAAAAAACAATTCGATCCCCTGTCTAATTATAAAACCACAAGCTCGATCCGACCCTTGTTTCTTTCAAAAAGCACCATCCGTATTTATCTTCAGCACGCCATCATGCATATAGTCGTTCCCAGTTAGCCTGCATTGCAAATAGCTGAACCGTGTTTCTCCTTTGGTGACTTAGTCAGCAGATCCACCGAACTAAGGACCGAATAGTACACTTCGACTTTAGTCTGCTGTCTCTGCCCTCATATTGCTTTGTTCGGTTGTTCGTAGTGTCCCACCCATAGTCAGAAAAGTTCTCGGTATATAGATACGAAAATGTGCACGTCTCCCTCCAGGTGCTTCAATTGCAAGGACGCCGGCCACCATGCTCGGGACTGCCCTCTTGCTCCGGTGCCTAGTCGAAGCGAGGGCAAACGTGGACGCTCCCAGGCGCGTGCTCCGGATGGCGCTCGGGGGGCGCGCTCAGCGCGTCATCGACGTCCCTTCCCATGTCCTTGTGCGCCCTCTTTGCCGATATGGCGTCTGCTCGCTCGGTGTCCACCGGCCGTTCGGTCTGTGACTCCTTGATTCTGGAGCCCCATGTCCGAGGTGCCGTCTGCCTGTGCGCCGCCGGATCCGGAGGGTTCACGTGCCGGAGATGGGGGCGATGTCGGCTCAGGCAGGGCAGGTGGCCGCTGCGGGTGCTGCTGGCGACATCACGGCCGTGGGTGGCTTTGGTGACGAGTCCAGCAGCCTTCGCCGCGCGCACACCCCTTCTGAAGATGGTCGTCGCACCACGCACTCCGGCTCAGCAGGCGGTGGAGGATGCGCTGTCCGCCGTGCTTCTGGCTCTGGTGCTCTGCTTCCATCCGAGGCTTACGTAGGCGGTGGTGGCCAGGTGCGGCCCGCGTTCACAAGCGTCACGGATCGGTGGAGGCGGACGATCCGAGCCCGCGGGATGCGAGGCGAGGCAATTGTCGTTGGCGGGTGATATGCCCTCTCCGGGCGTCATGCGGCCAGCTCGTCGGCGCGGTTCCCGCCTCGGTCACACCCGTCGCCGAGGCCGTGGCTGGCAGCTTGACTTCCCAGCGACCGGCTTGACTGCTCGCCCTCTTGTCCAACACACCAGAGGCCCGGCCCAATGCTCCCTTGAGGCATCCTTGTTGCCAACTAAGGTGTCAGCTCGCCCTGCGGGTTGAGTTGCACAGTACGACTCGGATGGCGGCATGGACCAATCCTTTCGAGAGGACTTCACCTCTGGCGTCGATGTCGATGCCGTTGAGGCTACGACGCCGGCGTCGTGGTGGGGCACGCCAATGGGGAGGTCTCCGAACAAGTGCCCAGCAGCGTTCAATCCGTCGACGACTTGGTGGTTCTGCGGAGCCGGGGACGACGTTGACCTCTCTTACGCCGTTGGCTCGGCGGGGAGATGCACATTGCTGTTGGAGTTGTGGCTCCCGGTTGCTCGGTCCATGATGCCACCCTTGCTGCTACACCGGGACGACTTTAGCGGCATGTGGGGCCATCTGTCGAGTGTCGTGGCCATGATGGGCTCGCGGCCCGGAGGTGAGGTGTGCCTGTTGTTCGGCAGGTTGTCGAGGCGAGGCAATGGTGGTGTCGGTAATGCATTAATGCGTTGACACCGGCGCGACGGCGTTCCCCGAGTTGCGGATATTGGGGATGCTTCCCTGGTCCCTCCGCCCGGAGGCACGGCGTCTTCCCCGGCCTGCGCCCGGGCTCGACGTGGCGACACCGGTTCCTAAGATGGCCGGTCGCCTTGACTTCATCTCCCGCTTCAAGAAGCCTTTGGATTAGCCTCTCACATCCTGTCGCCGCCGCGTCTCGGGATCACACATGACCAAGGCATGCGATGAGGCCCGGTCCCCAGGGAGGAGTGCGCGGTTGCGCGGCCAGAGCAAGCACGAGGAACCGGCACGAGGCCCGGGCTAGGAAAATACTAATGATGAAGCTGGGCATGGAGGTCAAAAGCGGGGCCGGACCACGGCGTCCGTTCGACGAGTTCCAGGGCTGCTTGCGCTCCCGTTGCCGGAACGGACCGGGAAGGTACTGGAGACGTACTGCACTGGGGAGGGGCTGCTTCACGGCGAGTGCCGATGATGGTCGTGGACCGGCCGTGACGAGTCGCGTTTGTTGAGCTCGGCTTGTGGTCGCACAATTAGTTATCCATGTAATACAAACGTTAAGGATCTAGTAGTTAGGTTTCTTGTTTGGGTTCTGATGGCTTCTCGCCACCATCATCCTAAGCCTATGTTGTAGTCTTCTGACTATTCCATTTCTCTTAATGAAATACGGGCATATTTGTACATTCGCGAAAAAAAGATATGTGAGAGACGGATCGACAATTGTAAGCTCGATAGGTTTGTAAGGGTTTACCTTTTCGAACGTTTGGTTTTGAGGATAAGATCATAATGCCTAGATAATTGTGACTCGAACATAGCTATGGAGCATGATCTCATACGTTGCAAATATGTACTGACTGAATCTAATAACAAGTTCCGAACTCAAGAGTATAGCTTCGCTGTATATCTGAACTCTAGAGCTAATTGTTGTAAAAAAAACCTCGAGAGCACGTTTCCGTCACGTTGGATTTGAACTTTGGCGTTCGTGATGGCGGCCCGAGTGGGCCATTTACATTCGGTCCCCGGCCGATGTGCTGAAAAGCAAAAACCCTCGTCCGGCGCGATCCGGCCCGACGCCGATCTCGGCACGCCGCCCAACCCCGCGGCGGCGCCTCCAGCTCATCATTCATACCCTGCGGATTGTGGTCCCACCATTTCCAAATCAGAATTGCAACTTGTAAAAGTCGCTGCTTGTTCATAACACAACAGTAGCTTGATTCGGTTCACTGCGGTGTGCCTCCAGGAGACCCGGCCCATAGGATTCCATCTGTAGTTGTCTCAGCAAGCTCGCACAGATTTACATTTCAGAAAACAATGGCCGCTGTCCTCGTCAAATCGCCAGCACACCGGGCATCTTGTCTCCAACAACACACCAGCGTTTCTTTACCTTTCCTTTATACCCTGGTATTTGGTGAGGACAAAAGCAGTGTCCTCTGTTCCTTTACTTGTGCCCTGCATCATCGCATCATAACATGGCATGCATGTTGAGCTTTCTCAAAAGACAATGCAGCATCATTCCTTACTTGTCCATGCATCCATCAGCTGCCTGTATGATAAAGAAAGCATCCAGAACATGGTTGTGTATATATAGTTCCTGTATTTACAAGCAGGGCGGTCCTTGTTTTTTTGTGGCAGCACCTCATACCTGTTGGTTCTTGCAATCCCTCACGCTGTAGCATTCACATCTCACGAATATTGGCACTCTCCTCCAATCAAGTGAAAGGGCACAATGCTGGCTCGTCAGAAACCGGTACAGTTTCAATAGAACTTTGTTAAATTATCATATCATATAGTGTTGTATCGCTTGTGCTGTTGGTACCTGGATTATTAGTGATAACACTCGTGTGAACCTCACTGAGAATAATAATCTATGCAATGGGAGAAAGCTGAGTTCCTATGCTATCTCCGTTGCGTTGACAGAATTTCTGTTTTACTTTCTTTGCAGATTAGGCCCATCCGTGTGCCCCTCAAGGATATTTGATTTTCAGAAATTGTGGAGAGCTTTGTGGCTTGCTGTCGTGGCCTGTTTGTATCGCTAGTATGTATCGTGATTTCCATAGAACTTCGTTAAATAATCATATTATACGGTATGTCGCTAGTGTTGTTTCTACTTGGGATTATTAGTGATAACACATCGGCGTGAACCTCATTGAGAATGACCTGATGTGATGGGAGGAATTCAATTTCCTATGCGAACTCCTTTTGCATTGACTGAATTTTTGTTTAATTATTTTCTTTGCAGATTAGGTCCATTCGTGCGTCAAGGATCTTTGATTTTCAGAAACTGTGGAGAGCTTTGTGGCTTGCTGTGTTTAGTTACGGATTTATCATTTGGCTTTGTATTTTCTATTTAATTTTTACCAGGTATGGATAGCTTTCAACTTCATAATATGCTAAACAATTAAATACACCCACGGCTTGTGAATGCAAATTTATATTTCTATATGAATTCTAAACTATGTTCGACACAATTATAATTTAGCATCCTTGATATTCTCATTGGTATGTGTAAATCTTTAAACTTGTTTGAGTCTGTTTTCCTTTATATTTTGTGTTTCATTAGGCGAGAACCTTTTAAAAACTTGGCTACCTATGTCTTTGTCACAAAGGGCTAAAAACAATTGTATAATATTTTCTTTTAAAAATCAATGGCTCAAAAAAAGGGAATTATTATGTTCGTTGCTATCCATGCTTCTCATCGGGAATTATTAGTGGTTCCTTCTTGAGCACTGCAGCAAATCTCTTTCGAAGAAATGTTTTCATGATTCCAAAATCCAAAAGCATTGGGAATTATTATGGTCGTTTGCTATCCATGCTTCCATGCTTATCGCCCCCAAAAGTGCACATCTTGGTTTCTAAGGAGCCAACAAATTTCAAATTTGGCCAAATCTATATAAAAAGTACTAACATTTTTTGCGAAAGAAAAAGTACTAACATTTATATTGAAAATAAATATCATTATATTAGTCATGTAATATGTTCTACTTGGATTACTTCTATTTAGAAACATCATTGTTGATGTCATACTTATAATTGACTTCAACAAAACAATATGTGCTGTCTTTTTAGGATGGGACAGAGTATATCTAGTCTTCTTGTGGCATGCATGATCTTTGTATGCTTAAAACAATACTTATACAATTTTTTATTTTCTTTTCTTTGCAGTTGCGATAAGCTTTAGTTACTAATTACTCTATATTCTTTTTCATCCACATTTTTTTATTTTCCTCTTGTTTCCCTCTCATCTCCTTATATAGCTTCAACTATGGAGGTCAGATATATATTGAGTTGAAAACATAGCTTCAAAATGATATATCTTATGGAGTTCACTCACGGGAATGTGGTGATACATGTCGGTTTTTCAGTTAGTCATAGAGGCCCCAAAAACCGTCATAGGGAACTATCTGTGATAGTCCATAAGTTCGTCATAGAATCCTCGTCATAAACATTGGTTGCTGGTAAACCGTCACGAACACGCTGGATCGATGATGATCACAAACATCACAGATTAGCTGTTCGATAGGTTTATAAGCATCGACTATAGGGTTTAGTAATGGCTTGAAACTTCATGGATATTATCACGTCGGCACTGCCATGTCAACTTGGTGACGTGGAATCTCACATGGTGACACCATGACACATCAGCATTTGTTTTTTTTTTTCTAAATTCAGGTTGGGCTGGGCTTATTGAGCCCATTATTCATTTTGTATTATGTGTGGCCCATTGTCGTTTTGTATTATGTGTGGCCCATTATTCATGCTAGCCTTTTGCTAATTCATTAAAATTGATTGCAAGGCCCATAATCTAACAGGCCGTACACTAGAGTTTAGGCCCATCCACAAAAACAATCATCATTACTTTTCAGCCAAATTAACAACGAATCATTAGTTACAAAATAGGTCCAAATTGAAGAAACATATTACAGCCTTCACATCTCATACAACCTAATTAAAACAGTAACCAAGAGTATCCATCAGAATTGCCGTCAAAAGAGTATCCATCAGAACTGCATGTCAAAAAATAGAACACATCAATAAATATTATCAAATTCTCTTGCATCAACTATGGATGAGGTAGTAGCAGCAAGCTATTTTAGAGCAGTTAAAAAAATAAAAGCATCGGGCATATGCTACCAGTAAGAAATTTGTCAAAGCAATGCATACACAGCCTAGCCAAATTTAAGCTCAGTATAACACATGGCTCAAGTGAAAGTATATGTACAGAATTTTATCCAAAATAAGCTAATATAATAAAATGGTAAAACTATTACTAGCTACCGGCATGCATCCATTTGTGCCAAAAGTGATAATTACCTTCAGCGCAGTTGCTGCACTTTGCTGCAAGCAAGCAAGCAAATCTACTAAACAGAACAGCACAAAAACGCTGCTGCCCCTAGGACCGGCTGGTTTCAGAAGTACCCCTACCAGTGGCAACTTTAGATGTATTCATTATCTAAACTACAGTTTACACAAAATTTAATTAGAAGGCAATGTAGGTATAGTACTATATACATGATAAGTAAGGCAACAGCCAAAATACTCGTGCGTACAGAATGACTTAGTATTGTTTCTAGCATGCATTTACCTAAATCATATCAGCTGCAACACAAGGCTAGTCATCTGAAACAGAGGCCAAGTGAGACATACCTGAAGAAACCTCTCCATAATATTAACCAATTTGTCTCAGGATCAGATATGCCATCATTATTCTTAGGTGTGGTACCACCATTTTTGTGGTGAAAATTTTGCAATGAATAAGAAAAAGAAACACAGCTCAGTACAGAGATTCATTCAGACTATAAGAAAAAGAAACACTGCTAAGTTAACCTGCAATTTAGCTTTCTAGTGTGAACAAAAGTAGTAGTGAAGGACAAATTAATTAGCAGTTCAGCAATATAGTAATAATAACAAACTTCAAAATTCTTATGACAACCCTGACAATGGTTACAAGATAATGAGTATAGATGTTCCTCCTAACTTTAAAATTGAATTTAATCAAAGCATTAGTGATGGACCAGCTAGCACATGAAAGAATCAAAGCAATCTTGCATTCTAAACAATGGTTACAAGGGATTATAAACCTAGGCAAGCAAGAAGAAAACTAAGGAAGAAAGAAGAAAAGTTTACTCACTACTAATCTGATAATTATAAACCTTTAAAATTCTTATGACAACCCCGACAGGATTTGACAAATTAAGTAATTGACACATTAACAAGTACTGTGGTTGAAAGATTAAATTATTAGTCCTCACAAACTCAGAAATCTGGACAACCACACAAACTTAAAATCTCTTGTATATAGTTCATCCTATATATACTAGACAATATCCAAAAATGTATCACCTACGTAGCTATGCCACAAAATGTCTACAATGGTAATCTGGTACGCTGGGTCAAGGCAGAACTGCAACAGGTTGATTAATACAAAGTTGTTTCCCATCCAATTCTAGGAATATCATTGTATATCAGGTTCTATTTCTGATTTCCTGAGAAGGCCAAACAAAATAACATTGCAGTGAACAGCACCTTCCATGTCGATGGAAAGTTGCAGAGAACTGCAAGCATATAGAAAGTACTGCACGTACTAACTATCTAACAGGGAACATCCGTGACATGGCCCTCGCCCATTCCATGTGTGAACTATGTAACCAGGATGGGTTAATTACCAAGAATGGCTACCAGATCCGCTGCTGCTGTCAGATTTGGATCAAACTGAGGATGGACTACGAGAGTTCAAGGGCTCACCTGCCAGCACCTAGTGGAGGATCTCAGAATCATTGGATCTTGTCAGCATCCCTGATGCCACTGCAGGACCTGGAGACAAGCATCAAGACGCAAGCAATGGAACCGGTGATGAAGCCCGGCCTGCAAGGCCTAAGCGGGCAGCCCGGCCCAATGCTCAGTCGCTAGCCCGATGTGGATTCGCTGAGTATAAGTCTAGGAGAGACAGGAGAGCGACACGAACAGAATTATAATTCCCTTTCCGAACTGTCTCAACTTTGTCTTCCTCCCCAAGCTCGTCTTCTTATTTGTGGCGAACCCCCTGGCTTGTAATTCCCCATTCTTTGAACCTTGAATTAAGTTGAATCGAGTCGATCCCGGGTGTGGTGCTAACAATTGGTATCGAGACTTGGCTTTGGATCTGGATTCTTACCAACCACCTCATCCTTCGCCCCGTCGCCGAGCGTCACCTCGCGCCATGGATCCCAACTTCCGAGCGGATGTTCGGCGGTGCAGCGGCCATCAGCCGCCGCGATCGGCCCGAGCGGGGGTCGGGGGTTATCGGCGCTTCGGCCCGGCTGGAGACCAACCTCACCGCTTGCGTGGTGGTCGTCGACACCCGCATCGCCGACCTCTCGCGCCGCGCATGCGATTTGGAGGCCGCTCCGGGTGATCCGCAAGTTGCTGCCATCAACACCGCCCTCCACGTCGCTAGGCGAACCGCCCGGCAAGTGACGTCGACTACGACAAGCACATTGAAGATCCTCGAGTCCTGCGCACCACCCACATCAGGGCCCGAACGGGGTCTTGCGCGTGGACGCTCGAGCGAGAGCAAGAAAGGTGAACGAGTGGCGTCCATCGGTCGGCACGAGCGTCTCGACGACATTCGTGTCTCGGTGCGCAAGGCTGGAGAAGTCGGTCGCCCCGGGGTGTTCGACGAAATGCCTCCGGTGTGATTCTCCAACTTTGTCGCGGCGGCGCGCCCCGCTCTTGCCGGAACAACCGCCAGCCAGCCGTCGTTGGGCACCGCGTCGAGATGAGTACATGGGATCGGATGGGGTCATCACGACCTGGATCCCGACCCGGCCAATGGTACGTCCTCGGCCTCCTCTTGCTTATTTTGCACCTCGTGTTAATCCTCCTTTGCTTGCCAAATTTCATTTCCTCCCAAACCTTCCACCGAACACGTTGGCCATCACAATGATCCTGCAGCCATCACCAAATCCACAACTTATACCCACCCAGCTCCTATCACATTTCCTCCACTTCGCCCACCACCACCTTTGACAAGCTTTCCCACGGTGATCCCAAAGGGCGTATTCCCAAAGTTCCTTTTCCACTGGTTTTGATGGTGACAATCCTCGTCGCTAGAAAACTCACATGGAAAATTTTTTCACATGTATTTCATGGAGGAATCGCTGGATCGAAATCTACGAGATGCGCTTTGATGGTCTTTGCGTCATTGTGGTACGGTCGATTGAGCATCTCATCTACGGCATGAGTTGGGCTGAATTACGTGCTCAAATGCATGTTCGTTTTGACCATGATCGGCATGAGTCCCTTGTCCGTAATCCTTCCGTATCAAAATAACATCCACGGTCAACGATTACATTGCTCGTTTCTCGAACTCAACGACCAGCTTAAAGTGTACACCAAAACCCTCGGCGAAGTCCAACTTGTCCAACGTTTTATCGATGGCCTACGTTATGACATTAGGGCTATAATTGCTTTGCACAAACCCAAAACGTTGGATTCTGCCCGTCTCTTGCTGTGTTATAGGAGGAGTTATGCCGGGTGCCACGTCAAGCATGATCGGTGGTTGGGTTGCTTCGTCCAAGGGGTAGGGGTCGATGAAACAAGCTTTTCCCCTACCGCCTCCTCCATCCAAGGATGCCTCACCAATGGCTCGGCCTACGGCATCATTACCGGCTACACCAACTCAAGACAAGTGGCTGTCCCTCAAAGCTTATCGTCGATCTCGGGGCTGTGTTATAAGTGTGGCGCAAAATGGTCTCGTGGCCATAAGTGCAGTCCGAGGTGCTTCTTGCGGTTGAAGCAATTTGGGGACCGGTGGATGCTCTATCGCATTTGAGTCACGAGCGATCCTGCTCTAGAATCGATTCACAAGTGTTTATGGCTATCGGTAAGGTGGCTATGGGGTCTAAGCCTAATGGTCAGGTGATTCGTTTCGGCGCCTTTCAAGGTCATCGAGCTGGGTTTGTTATTGGACTCGGGCGGTTCGCTTCTTTTATTGATCCTGAATTCACCGCAAAGTTGTATGGCATTCTGCTTTGTGCCGACATCAAGTCATGTTCGTGTTGCTGGTGGTGCAATGCTTGAGCCAAAGCACATGCTTTGCGGGATGTTCTTTGGGCTATCACGAATTGTTCATTCCGCTCGGAATTCGAGTTACGTCATTGGGTTCATACGACGCCATCATTGGTATGGGTGGCTAGCTCAATTCAGCCCCTTTGAGTTGATTGGCAACAAAAGTGGCTTCGATTCCTTATGGAGATCACTTTGGGCATTCCTTTAGGGCCTCGATCCGAAGCTCCTAATAAACCGGCGGTGGTGCATGCATCGGACTCGGAGTCGATTTCCTGAATCTTCTCTAGAAGGGCGTACCCACGGGTGATTCAAGACATATTGGACGGGTTTCCTTCGGTGTTGGACCCCCTTCGGTTGGTCTTCCTCCATCTCGTTCTTGCAATCACATGATACCTCTTTACCCGGAGTATGCTGTGTTCGTGCAGCCATGCGGTACCCGCCGGCACTCAAAGAAGAGATCGAGCATCGGTCGAAGATATGTTGCAGCAAGGGCTCATTAGGCTGAGTGCTAGTCTATTCTCATCTCCTATTCTGCTCATCAAAAAGAAAGATGGCTCCTATCATTTTTGTGTCGACTTAGGCAACCGAATGCAGTAAGCGGCAAGTCTAAGTTCCCGGTGCCTGTCTTTGATCAATTGATTGATGAATTGGGTCAAGTGAGCTGGTTCTCTACTTTGGATTTGCATCCGGATTTCATCGACATTCTCTTGCGGTTCGGAGAGGAACCAAAGACCGCCTTCGAGACACATTGTGGTCAATATGAGTTCTTGTTATGGCGTTTGGCTTGGACCGGTGCCCCGGGGACATTTCGGGTGCGATGAACTCCACTTTGGCGCCCGGCCTTCGGAAATTCGTTGTGGTCTTCTTTGATGACATCTTAGTTTATAGCCGTACATTTGAAGAGCATTTGGAACATCTCGAATCTGGTCCTCTCATGGGTGGTGGTGACCAATGGAAGATTAAAGCTGTTGAAATGTAAATTTGCGCAACGCGAGATCGCTTATCTTGGGCACATCATCGGCGAAGCCGTGCTAAAGACTGATCCTCGCCAAGATTCAAGCAATTTCTAATTGGCCAACACTCGAAGGATGTTCTAGCGGGCGCGGGTTCCTTGGCTTAGTAGGTTACTATCGCAAATTCATTCGCCACTTTGGCTTGATCGCTAAGCCTCTCACCGATTTATTGTGTAAGGATACTGTTTATTTGGACATCAATCCATGCATTGGCCATATCTACTCTCAAGGCGGCACTCTATTCGGCTCAGTACCGGGTATTACTGGATTTCTCTAAAACCTTTCATCGGAGATTGACGCTTCGAATCGAGCATCGGAGCTATGTTGCTGCGGTGAGGGCATCCATTAGCCTTCATCGGTAAAGCTCTTGCACCTCGTATTCAAGGCCTTTTAGTGTATGAGAAAGAATATTTGGCGTGCTCATGGCGCGTCATTACTTGATGAATCTTTGAGTTTGTGATTCATACTGATCATAAAAGCTTGATACACCTAAATGGACAACACCTTTATACGCCGTATCAACGAAAGTATTCGCTAAGTTCTTGGGCCTTCACTATCGAGTGGTGTATCGCAAAGGAGCTAACAATGCGGCGGTGGATGCTGTCTTGTCATTCTCATAATGAACAGTTATTGGCCATTTCTTCAGTTCATATCGGCTTCAAAAGTTATAGGACCGGTATTCGGCCGACGGAGAGGCAACCAAACTGCTGCAAGAACTGTTGGTGGATTCGGCCGCTTAGCCCTCGTTCTAGCTTCGAAATGGCATTATCTATTACAAGAATCACATTTGGCTTGGGACACATTCCTCATTGCAATCCAAAATTGTCTCTCGCTTTCGCATGATAGCCCGATGAGGGACCATTAAGTGCGCCCGCTACATATCAAAAGATCAAACCTCTATTTTACTTGGGTTGGTATGAGAGCAGTTGTCCTTCGCCATGTGCAAGAATGCACGGTCGTGCTCAGCGAAGCCTGATCGCTACGACTACCTCGGGTTGCTCCAGCCGGCTCCTGTTCTCGCGGCTCTGCAGGAAGTTATCTCACTTGATTTCATTGAAGGGCTGCCTTTATGCAGAAATCGATGTGATCTTGGTCATCGTCAACAAGTTTACGAAGTACGCATTTCTTGCCATTGCGCCATCCTTACTCGGCGGCTACAGTTGCTCGGTCATTCATGGATAACATTTACCGTCTTCATGGATGCCTCTAGCGGTGATTTCAGACAGAGATCGTGTGTTTACCAGTCATCTGCAGCTGCTATTTGTCGCCTGCGGGGCTCGACTGCGGATGAGCATAGCTTACCACCCGCAAAGTGATGGCGGACCGAGCGTGTTAACCGGTGCTTGGAGACTTACCTTCGTTGCTTCACTCATGCCTATCCCAAGCACTAGTCAAGATGGCTTCCTTTGGCGGAGTATTGGTATAATACAAGTTTTTACTCATGCAGGGGACGTTGATCCATTTGAGGTTCTCTATGGCACCAAGCCAAGGATGTTGGGGATTGATATTGCCTCTATCGCACCGATACGTCCGAATTGGAAGCATGGCTCGAAGAAAGGGACTGATGCAAGACGTGGTCTATTGGCATTTGCTCGTAGCTCAAGCACGGATGAACCGTCGGGTAGATAAACATCGCATTGATTTTGCCAGTTTGCTGTGGGTGACTCTGTATTCCTTAAGCTGCAGCCGTACGTTCAATCTTCAGTGGCTCGCTGAGCTCATCATAAGCTCTCGTTTAGATTCTTTGGTCCATTTTGGATTGCTGCAAGAATAGGCAGAGTCGCCTACAAGCTTGAGCTCCCGCATCGGTGCCGTGCATCCTGTCTTCCACGTCTCCCGGTTGAAGAAATCCCCGGGTCTCAACTCCGTGAGTATATCACTTCTGCGAGACTTCGTGGAGTTTCAGGTCCTGTCAAGCTTCTTCGGCGCCGTTGGTCTATTGGAACCCACCCGGTGGAGCAAGTCCGGTGGAGTGGTCTCACATGGCGCCATCCGGCTACTTGGGAGTCTTTGGAGCAGCTACCGCGGCGGTTTTCGTGTGCACCGGCTTAGGGACAAGGCGGCTCGAAGAGGAGGGGAATGTCGGCATCCCGATGCCACTTTGTAGGACCCGGAGACAAGCATCAAGACACAAGCAATGGAACCGATGATGAAGCCCGGCCTCGCAAGGCCCAAGCGAGTAGCGGCCCAATACTCGAGTCGCCGGCTCCGATGTGGATTTCGAGTATAAGTCTAGGAGAGGCAGGAGAGGCGAGCACGAACAGAATTATAATTCCCTTTTCGAACTCGTCTTCAACCCGTCTTCCTCCCCAAGCTCGTCTTCTTCGTCGCGTCAAACCCTTCGCTGTAATTCCCCATTCTTTGAACCTTGAATTAAGTTGAATCAAGTTGATCCCATAGTGTGGTGCTAACGGATCGAGGGAGAAGGGGACGCGACGGCCGGTCCTCACCAAATTTGCTTCATCCTCGCCGAGGACCCGCTGAGGCTAGGGTAGGCGCAATCCTGTCTCCTTCGCGTCGAGGGCCGGATCCACGGAGGGTCGGGGGTGGGGGCGACGGCGCGGGGAGGGATATGTCGGGATGAAGAAGCCGGCGGCATCGCGCGAGGGAGCTCGAGCAGAGGCATCGCCTAACTGCGCCGGGATGCTCGAGTAGGAGGGAGGCACCGGAGTAGCTATGCATGAGCAGCCTCGCTCGAGTAGGCCTCCTCCTACTAGGAAGGCCACCGGGTAGATCTCCGGGAGAGGGAGGGAAGACGGAGCAAAGAGCGGGTCGGATGGCGGCCGAACGATGGCAAGAGAGGATTGATTTTCGCCTAGGGTTTCGGTCGGGAAGTCTTTTCTTATACTTCGTGGGGTGCAATGAGAGCCATTTGATCTTGAATCGATGGTTAGAATATTTTGGGCTCGGCCCACTAACGAGATCAATCTTGAGGTTTAGATCCATTATTGGCCAGTTTTTATTATTTTATAATTTATATTAAAGTTTATGCTTATATTTTGACAATGTAAATGAATTTAAATGAAAAATTCATCAACAACAAAATTACATAACGCATCGAGATCTATCAACTTTGTTTTGGTCTTTTTCCCATATAAAGTTGTTTGAATAGTTCAAATTTTGAATTTCAAAATATTGAAACTTCGAACATCATTTTAGGATACTAAAAAAATTTCAAATGAAAGTCATCAACAGTGAAATTGTAGAAATCATTGAGATCTACAATCTTTATTCTGGTCACTTCTTCATCTAACAAAGTGATAGTAGCATTGTTCACAAAATCTCTCTCTCTCTCCCTTCTAGTTTATGAAACCATATGAGAGGTGTGTAAAATTTATGAACAATGTTAGTATATGAGAGGTACTAACATTGTTCATAAATTTTACACACCTCTCATATGGTTTCATAAACTAGAAGGGAGAGAGAGAGATTTTGTGAACAATGCTACTATCACTTTGCCACACCTCTCATATGGTTTCATAAACTAGAAGCATTGTTCATAAATTTTACACACCTCTCATATGGTTTCATAAACTAGAAGGAGAGAGAGATTTTGTGAACAATGCTACTATGAGGTACTAACATTGTTCATAAATTTTACACACCTCTCATATGGTTTCATAAACTAGAAGGGAGAGAGAGAGAGATTTTGTGAACAATGCTACTATCACTTTGCCACACCTCTCATATGGTTTCATAAACTAGAAGCATTGTTCATAAATTTTACACACCTCTCATATGGTTTCATAAACTAGAAGGGAGAGAGAGAGATTTTGTGAACAATGCTACTATCACTTTGCATGTACTAACATTGTTCATAAATTTTACACACCTCTCATATGGTTTCATAAACTAGAAGGGAGAGAGAGAGAGATTTTGTGAACAATGCTACTATCACTTTGTTAGATGAAGAAGTGACCAGAATAAAGATTGTAGATCTTGATGAGTTCTACAATATTTATGTTGATGACTTTTTCAGCTGAAATCATTTACTACATCATAATGTTGTTTCAATTCACTATTTTTTGAAATTCAAATTTTTAGTTCATAAAACAAAGTCACTCCAAAATATGATAAAAAAATGCCTATAAGAACCTAACAAGTTGATGGAGCATGATTTTAGAAAAATTTAGAAAAAAGAATCATCAAATTTGAAGTTAGTACGAGGGAGAAAGACTAGTTATAAATTTTTGTTACAGATTAAAAAAAAAAAACCTTATGTTCTTGTTCTTGATTTTTCAGTATATTAAAATTTTATTTTTCTGCGTGGCTGAACTCTGCGCTCCTGTGCTAGAAACATCTCCGTGTATGTCATAACAAAAATGTAAAAGTACCTCGTGCAGTGGTATGACTCATTCTACTCAATAGCGCAGGTTCGATCCCAAGCTTTGACGAAGTTTTTGCTATTCTCTTTCTTTTTGGTAAACTAAGAGTGCTGTCTTAACAAAGGGAATAATCGTAGCGCGCCGCAAATACATGGTTGGTCTGGTGGTTTGCTTGCTTGGTTTTGTAGCAAAGGTGCCAGGTTCGGTACCCATCTGCCACAATATTTACAAGAATTTTTTTATGTTTGCGCTAGCATGTCTAATAATAAAAAAAGGAATAAAACACAATAATACAGCATCAACCGGTGGTCGTCCTAGTGGTTAGTGCTCTTTGCTTTGTTTTCTAGGTCTCAAGTTCAATCCCTATACATGCACAAATTTTTTTCCATTTTTTTAGTTTTTTTTGTTCAATCCCTATATAAGCACAATTTTTTAAAATTTTCAGTTTTTTTTTACCCTTGGGTGCTAGAAGATTTGAGGTGTACTAGAGAGTAGCCACCTAGAATAATGATACATTTTTTTTTAAAAAAAAATTACAATAGACAACTAAGCTACACGGTTTTACCCATGGCCCAACCATCCACGTCACCATCCACGGTCCACGTCGCTCTACATGGTTTCTATGATGTTTCTTCTTAACCATCATGGACACCTACATAGACAACTATACAGGCAATGACGATCCAGATCGTCACACAACAAGCACCTAATTTTCGAGCCGTCATAGATTCAGAATTGGATGACAGTTTCAGAAACCGTCGCCAGGAAACCGTCATGTATCACCACATTCCCAGTAGTGGTTGTTAGGGACAACAACCTATTTTCTAAAATTTCTGCCTCTGAAACCGAACACTTGTGGTTTAGAAAAAAAATGGGACTGGCCCTCTTGTGGGTCTAGTTGGTGCTTCAAAATTTACTTTTTTCTAGAGCACAATTTCCCTGCTTCTTTAGCTTTTTTCTAACTCCGGAACCAAATATATCAGATAGTGCATAGAGGGACAAAATGTCGTTTACGGTGCCAAACCATGTGATATGTGTTATCTCAAACATTCTTTTTAGTTATCCGTTTGGAATAATTGGCATCTCGAAAATGCAAATGTTTTCATAAAAAAAAATCCAGAGATGAGATGACCGTTTCTTTTATACTAGTATTATTGCTCCCTCTATTCATAGATGAGTAACTCTTTGCGTTAGTCAACACTTCTGTACTTTTGTTTCATAGATATTGCTTGATGTGTTGAGTTTTTGATATTTGAAAAGTATAGCAATATTGGATTAGCTTTAAAATATAGATTTATAAAAAATATATTTGCTCTATTTTAATAAACTTCACTTGAAAAGTAGTAACCAAAATTATGTATTGAAGACCATGTCAATATCTAAATCATCACTTATTTGTGACTCAACAAGGGAGTAGAAATTAACAAAAAGCAGGGAAAAAATTTATCTGTCCAATATATACTATAACACTAGTAATTTATTTAAATAATTTGTACAAAGTAATATAAACTATTATCAGAGCTAGGGAGTATATACAAATAATATAATGTTCTTTCCAATAGTATTTTATATCTATACATATATACATATAATATAATATAAATATTATTTGATTTTGTTGATTATTGAAGGCATTCGTTGGGAGAAATAAAAATGGTTACAGCGTTGCATGTTTCAGGTGGGACTATTTATAGGCATCGACGCCTAAATGGATATTCGTCAAGATATCTTTCACTTGGTCGACCGTCTCATCAATTACCCTCGAGCTCGACAAGTGCTACCGTGCGTGATCACACTCTTGTTTGTTGTTCTCTTATCTGCATTTATTTTCTTAACCGTGGCTGATGAATCAATGGTATACGGCGTTCGGACGCATTGCTTCGCTGCTCAATATATCACCTAGCTACCTTATTAAAAACTCCTAAAATGTCTAGAAACAAAACATGCATGTTGTCAAAACTACATTTTCTATTTTGGCTCATTATACACGAGGCTACTTTCAGACTTAGTCCATTTCGAACAGATTGCACTGCTGGAAAAATGAAAATAAAGCTAAAATAATGCCATCCTGCATGTGTCTCCAGCTTCTAGCAGTGGGTTTGTTCAAAATTTACGAGTGACGTCATGCAAGTCCACGCCATGGCTGCTGTCTTCTCCTGCACGATCTGAGCAACCCTACTGTGGCTCACTCCTAGTCGTGGGATCTTGTAACACCCTAGAAGTTTACGACACTACAGTATCATCAGAGAATGCAGAAGCAACAAACGATCTAAGTTTTACATTAAATTAAGTCTTCTATGATGACATAAACAAATACATCTTCAACGACAACCAGCAAAGCTCTAGTGTTTATTACAATGTATAGAAGACTCCGACAACCAACTAATTTGTTGCAACAAAAGTGTTTGTTTGAAGTTTATGCCAACAAGTGTGCGTGTTGCTACTCTCATCCCATCAAGCATCCTTGAAACTCACGTGCCTGAGATGGGGGAACAAGTGTATGAGGTTAAAGGAAAACCTTAGCAAGCAAACTGTTTTAACAATGCTATTCAAATCATAGTTTGATTAAGCCACAAATTCTAAATAACCGGGTAATGGAAACATCAAAACTTGTTTATCTTCATAATGCAAATATCAATGGTGCAATTTAATGCAATGCATGACTTTACTTCTACCTGCACGTAAGGAGAGAGAGAGAGTGATGGCTACAACCACATTGCTTATCTCAACGTGCGTTGTTGTACTGATACTTACCACACTAATTTCGCTACGACTTCTTCAAATGCGTTTCAACAAAAAAGTGCAAATGCAAATCCTGCAATGTGTGCACTTCACATACTTCATAACTTAATAGTAATACCACAACATATGAGATAACATACTTCAAAATAAAGTAGTACTACTTCAAAGTTCATATTATATAGGTAGTGTGAGGTACTGAAATTTAGTGGAGGCAATTAAAACAATAGAGTTGAAGCATGTGGATGATAGCGCCATATTTACTTACCTTTACTGATGATCAAGAGAAATTTAGATATGCTCTGGATGCAAAACACCTGATCACAAGCCAACCACATTACCAACAACGTCATACTATATACAACCAATTGTACACTAGAACGCGCCCCAAATCCACCGTTCAAGCTTTTGCCGCTATGCTATTATTCATGATAATAGCTCTGTCTCTTCTCTTTTCCATAGACATTTAACTATACATTAAAGAATCTTAAAATCTACTTGATAATAGAAAGCTCTATTAGCTACAACTTTGGTATAATATGATGAGTAAAGTCCATCACCATCCCTAAACTTGTACTGTTGTGTTATTTCGGTCCCTAAACTCACAGATTGACCGTTTAGGTCGCCAAACTTGTTCATCTGTGTCATCTCGGCCCCTAAACTTGTTGTCATCCCATTCTGTAAACTTTAAAATCATCCATTTAGGTCCTCAAACTTGTTCAGTTGTAGATCTCATTGAGGGCTACAATTTTGACATAATGTTTGTCTTCATTCAAGCTCATATGGAAAAGTTATAAATTATTTTTTATATATAGAGTTTTTGGACCATCCTGTTTTGACTCAGATGAGACTCAAAACCAAATTTAGAGATCAGATGACACAACGGAACAAGTTTGAGGACCTAAACGGGTGTTTTCCAAGTTTAGAGACCGGGATGACACAACCGAACAAGTTTGAGGACCTAAACAGTTGATTTACGATTTTAGGAACTAGGATGACACGGTTGAACAATTTTACTGACTAGTGATGGACTTTACTCTAATAAGATTCAGTATAAGAGAACTCCAAGATAGCATAAACATCCTCTTAACTAAACTTTATATCATTATTTTGCAAATAGAATAGACCCATTCTCTATTCATCAAGGTTATTAGAGTCTATCGAATTGATGATCATATATTTATGTTTTTTGTGGGAATTTCTAGGCTTATCATTTTTTTCTAACAGGTCTAACGTGGATGCTCCATTGAAGACCTCTAGTTAGAATTTTTTAGATCCCTTTTTCTTTTCTAGTACAATATTCATTTAGTTGGAACTTAAGCTTGAGTTACATAAGCTCTTGTTTGCATACATTTATGTGATATGATCAATCTATACTTCGGCGTTCATCATTTAATCTAGCTGTTGCGAATTTTTTTACCCATATGTTAAGTCAAAAATCTAGTGCTTACTACATATTTCATAAGAACTTTCAATTGATATTCTACTAAATAATATTAGAGGTCCTAAGATATGTTCTTCATTTTTATAGTGGCATAACTAGTTGTTTAGCTTGCATCGTGGAACTCAAGATGTTGAAATTTTAATATCATAGAACTATATGTATAGTAGTATTGTTTTATTAATATCGAATGATTAAAATAAAATTATAGTAATGTTGTTAAGACATAATGCTTCGATTAAAGTGTGTAAACCTATTTAAACATTAATTTCTAAATTAATTATCATGTAGTATTAATAATATAACTTAAAATGAACTATCAATATTATTCATATGTGGTTTGTTAAGGGTACATTTTTCCACTGTTAGATAAGCTACTAAAATAAATGTTTATCCTAAATTATGCATTTGTACTTAGTTTGCACGGTGGAACATTAGGATGGCAGTGGGGCGGGTTTGGACCTGAAACCCCCGACGGGGACAGGGAAGGGTTCAGTTTTCGCCCCGCAGGTTTGCGGGTTCACGGACCCAAAACCGAGTGGTGCGGGGGCGGGTTTTGAGTCTCGCCCGCGGGTGCCCGCCGGGGATCCGAACTGTAAACATACAGGATGAAAAAGCCCACCACGTCGCATGTACAGCCCACCAGCCCACCAGTGAACAAAAGCGTTAAGTAAAGTATATACTCCTATGTATATATAGGCGGCCCATGTAAAACCTCCTCCCGTGATCCACTTCCCGTAGCACCGCACAGAAACACTCGCGCCGCGACCGCTCCCTGTTGCGGTGCTGCCACCGTCCGCCTCCGTCTCCCCTGCTCCGTCCGCCCCGACGGCGTCAGCCTCCGTCTCCCCCTACTCCTCTCCTGCAGGCGCGCAGTCGCGTCTCCGGTGCTCGTCCTCGTCTGCAGGGGCACATGCGGCCTCGCCCGCGGCAGCGCGCGCTCGCGGTGGCGGAGGCGGCAGCCCAGGCGCCGACCAGGCCTCGGCCTCTCGGCGGCGGCCCCTTAATCTGTGACTTGGGTTTGCTTGATTTATCGATCTATTTGACTATTTCCCTCCCGATCTGTGATTGTTGAGCTCCTTTCCATCTGAGTTCCAGTTCATCGGTCACAAGTTTGCGGGTTTCGGGGAACCCGTTGGGTTTCGGGAACCCATAAGCATCATGCTTACTTTCAACTTAAAAGCAATAGAAATGTGTAATATACAAATATATAGCTTACTTAATAGATATATATTATATTATTTTTCATATTAGCTTATATTAATGTTTACATGTAGATTTGAGACATATTTTTGTCTACTTTTTCTCAGCGGGCACTAACGAGGCATTGTATATAGGAAATGACTAACGCACGCAAGAGGTGCTATAGCCTTATAGCACGCATGACCCAAAAGTAGAAAGATAAAAAAGTAAACTTTCCATTCTGGGAAAGCACAGTACGTGTGATCATGCACGAACCCTGAAATCTTTACTTGTCACTTTTTTTTCCCCTTTTTTCATATCCCAGACGCTTTTTGCATTTCGCTTCTAACAAACAACATAGGACGTAAAAAAAATAGCAAAATTACACAAATCTCCCGATGCTTTTACCTTTCCAACACATGAAACAATAGAATTACAAAGATCTGACAAAAACTGATAAAAAGTAATTCGGTTCTTTTGCATAAGCAACTCAGTTCTTCTGCATAAGAAGCTCAGTTGTTTTGGTTAAGCAAAACAGTTCACAATAAAATAGTAATGCAGTTCCTGCTTCTTAATGACCAACCTACATACTTCTACTGCTTACTATATAGACATACATCTTAAGTTGTTCTTGTATTAGCTGCTGCACATAGTTACTCCTATTTTCACATGAGAACACCTTAATTTGATGCTTGATGGTCTCAAACCTGTAATTAAATAGAAGTGACAAAGACAAGCACATAAATCATAGTGAGGACATGAGGAAAAATCACTAAGCCTCAACTAGTAGATTTTATTACTAGAACCATTTCAGTTGTTTTGCATCACCTAATATTAGATCTATTACTAAAAGCAAAACTGACATAGTGGTAAAGCAATACAGTACTTTTGCATAAGCAATTCAGTTGCTTTGCATGATCAATTCAATTTTTTTTAAAAAAAAAGTAATGTAGTTCCTAATGTTCATTGCATAAGCAGATCTGATTTGCATGTTCTTACTGCTTATATATACTGTATACATATACATCTTCCTCCTGCACATGGTTACTCCTATTTACTAGAAGTAGATGCAGATCTGACAAGCATTGACTATGCGTCAATCCTTAACACCACTGTTAAGGCCGAGGAGCCACAGCAAAAGACCAACACTAATGTACCCACCAGCAAATACAAACAACACACCAAAGCACTTGCTAATAACTACGACAATAGTAGACATGTCGGTTTGCCAACTGTTGGTTCAGATAACAACGGTGTGAAAGAAGTGAAAGAGAGTGATGGCCATGGACAACGCCGACGCCACTAAATCATCCTTTGATGATGGCAGCACTAGTTTCAGTAGCAACAAGCTGCAGCTGCCAAGTGATTCAAGGAGCGGCGGCCATTTCAGCTTTGGCACAGCAAGGAGTGGCTGCTGCAGACCAGCATTAGCTTGTGGATAGCGAGTGCAGAATTTAAATACAGCTGTTGAGCAATCTGTTCTTATGCAATTTTCTTAGGCAATTTAAGTGGCATTTATTAGGCAACAATGTATTTCTAAATAGGTAATTCATGTACTCTGAAAAAGCAAATATAGTGTCTATGTTCATTTGCAACCAAACAGCCCTACCCCAACCCCCAACCCTCGATTTATATGCAAAAGTACATATCAAATGGATGCAAGCCGATGATGTCAACAACTAGTTTATTGTACAAAAGGCAGTTTGCTGGCTGAACACAAAGGATAGAAAAAAAAAGAATTATCTGTCACAACAATACATCACCTGCGTTAGTCAGCACCCCCTCCCAATCCCTTTCCAGCTTGAGAAAAAGAAATCTTAGTCCCCTTGTCACTTGTGCATGATTAAAGTCATTTAGAGCATGCAGTAACGATTGATGGTAAAAAAAGAATAGAGTTATAAGCACATTTTTTATGTTGGACACAAATAAATTGCTGCCAGATTACTAATAAAAAACAAGAAGGCAAAAAAGAGAGGAAGAGGGAGTATCAAAACAAAACGAAGTTGCATTATTGGTGCTAGGTGCTGCCGATGTGGCTTTTCAACACTAGTATATATACGATGTCACTATGCTTTTCAATGGAAAAGCAAAGCTGCTACAATGCTGCTACGCCTCTCAATGGAAGAGCAAGCTACTTGCTCCTCTTAGTTAGTATAGCATAACAAAACAATAGCGGCAAAAAACCTCTCCAGTTAAAAGTTGCTAAAGGGCAGCAACAAATATAGGGACATTGGCCTTTGAATTAGTGGGAGCTACCCAAGTACAGAACATGGGCCTCTAGAATATGTCATGGATGAAAGTGCCAATGTTTACAGCCAGCGAATAACACCTCAATTGGGTAATGACCAGGTTACTACTAGGTAATGCAGTAGTGGATTATATTTCTTTAGGCAGTTTAAGTATCACTTAATAGGCAATAATGTCTTTCTAAATTGGCAATTTATGTATTCTGAAGAAGCAACTATAGTATGCTGCACTATATCTAAATTGGCAATTTATGTATTCTGAAGAAGCAACTATAGTATGCTGCACTATATCTAAATTGGCAATTTAAACTCAATGGCTAGCATCCTTGGCAAGGGCTGCCTCACCACACGCTTCTTCTCTCAACACATATCTGCTACTAACAAACTGATGCTATTTTATCTCTGGATTCGTATGCCAATGCTACTAGCTAGCTACATTGCCGTGTTAATCATAGAAATATTGTAGTAGGATTCAAAATTGAATTGCAAATAAGAGGGCATTCCACTCAAAAATCAAACAGCTAAGATTTCTAATCTATATATAAGCCATGTATCTATCGAGTGAGCCAAAAAAAAAAAAAAATTAAAGTAGAAACTGCAAATTCTAAGTACAACCGGGCAAGTCTAACTTCTAAAAAGCAGTCGGCCAGCCATTAGGCTTATAATTGGTTGCAGAGACTGAGTAGCTCTGATACAAATTTCTTCGGAGTATGAAATGTAGTGTTAATACTATAGACATTCACAGAGTTGGCCGCATCATCCTAATTTATTATTGTCTCAATGGGATTCAGAGATTACATCACCTTGACGATGGGCTCCGCTGCCAAAGGCCCTGAACTTGCCGTCGGTGATGATCAGTATCAGACTGGTGGCCCTCGAAGGGGTCTGGTTCACAACGCATAGCTGGGAGCAGTCCCCGTTCCTGATTGCACAAAAGCAAAAATGTTCAGACGCAGCAACAGAAAGCAAAACTTGTATGAACTGCAGGAAGCTGTTGCAGTAACCATTAGGTATAGAAATTCCTCTGGCATCCACTGGAGTTCATGGCCGCCATGACCACAACCCACCCCACCGGAGGAAACCGAGACCTTCAAGTGAAGCCTGAGGACGTGTCGCCAGCGTCGAACCCCAGATTTAACAGGGACACCCAACCGATCTGTGCGTTGATATGTTGACGGCGGCGCGGGGCAGCCACGCATGAGCCCTTCGCGAGCGGCATCCCAGGAGCTGAGCACGTGTGGTGGAAGGGGTCGACGCCGCCGGTTAGGGAAGGGCGGCCCAAACACTGAGAAACGGGTGGAGCGCGGACGGACGAGATCGAGATGTGAATGGAAAGCAAGGTGGGGGAGGAGGCCGACGGAGAGCTCACCATGGCCGCCTCTGCCGGGGAGCCGAGCGTGCGTGGGGGAAGTCGCTGACGCTGCAGGTCAGGAGATGGCGCAGATCGGCGCCACCGTGGGTCGGGGGAGGAGCGGGGACGACGACGCCGTGGGTTGAGGAAGGGCGCGAGGCCGTACGCCGCCGGTAGGGGAGCGAGGCCACGCCACCGAGGGTCGGGGGCCGGCTACGCGCTGCAGTTGGTGGAGGTGGTGGAAATCCGCCACAGCAGCCATTGGAGGGGGGAGGAGGAGAAATGGATGGTGGAACGGTTGGGAAGACGAAAGGATAAGCTTCAGGGTGAACGGCGTGCTGCCTGGCGGAGCGAAGGAATAGTCGATGGACACGCGTGCGTGCTAAACGACAAATGCACACACGCTCGGATTAAAGTCATTACCTTGTATATATGTTCCAGGTTGAGTGGCTTCGTATTATCTCAGAGGTTCGGGCGTTATGTCTACTTAATAGATATATATTATATTATTTTTCATATTGGCTTATATTAATGTTTACATGTAGATTAGCGACATATTTTTGTCTACTTTTCCTGAGCGAGCACTGATGAGGTGTTGTATATACGTTCCAGGTTTGGCCGCGTATTCTCTCAGAGGCTCGGGCGTTATGTCCACCCGTCTAAACTAGCAGCCTTGGAAGAGAAGGTATGGGAATGGAGCAAGGAGCACCCAGTGCTGTGGAACGTCGGAATTGGACCTGCAGCTTCAACTTCATTTGTGCCCACTCTCACCAGGCTCCTGTTCGACCGCACCAAGGACCTCTACGGGCCCTACGACCAAATTACACGCGTGAGGCTCCCACCTCCCGCTCAAGCTGCAAGCAGTAGTACAGCCCAGGCCGGGCATCGGTTGGCCTTTGAGGTCCTCACAGAAATACTGAAGCTTGACAACAGCAACCAGCTTCAGGAGGTCAAGCAACTTGCTGCTGAAGAGAGCTACTTTGGCTATGGCAATCTCTCTGACAACCTGATGCTCCAGGCTTTTGACGGGATCTGGCAAGCATTTGACGGGAAAAGGCATCTGCTGCTCGTCGTAGAAAACCTGCATGTTCCAGTCTCATTGGATGTGTTGGTTCACATCATGAGAAACCAGTGGCCATCGATAGCCCAAAACCGGCGGTGGCTCATCTCAACCAATTCCAAGGATGTCTGTGAAAAAAGCAGAGACGCTGCTGGTGCAAGTGAAAAAGGGCAGCTTTTGGTACCTTTACCTCCAGAATATTACTATGCACCGCCTCTTGATGATCTTCGTGGCAGAGATTGGGCGGTGTTGATTAAAGAGGCCTTACGTGATGCAGCCAGATCCATTTACATCCAACTGTCAGACAAAAGAGATGAGGAATTCTGGCTCCACGTAGCTCAGCAATGTCTGTACTATGGTATCCTCTACCATCCGCTACAAGGAGAAGGAGCAATGCCTGTGCTTACCTCTGATGAACTTATTCGCTGTTGGGTGGCTGAGGACCTGCTTTTCTCCACAGCAATATCCACCAATACACCAGCAGCCACCAGGCAGAAACAGAGCAACTACTACAGGTCTGCATATGAAGCTGGAAAGGTCGTGATCCAAGCCTTGCAGGAATACTCATTGCTGCCAGCTTACTCTGTTTCTACCCCAACAGTAAGCACTTCATCATCCTCCCAGGATGTGCTCACTGGTGTGTCAAAGTTATCTAAGGATGTGCCGCGTCTCAAACAAGACGAACTCAATACTCATGGGAAGAGCAAGCAGCTGAGATGGGTCTCATTTATGAATGATGACGGTAGGCATGTAAGCTTGGATTGGAACCCGAGGAGAACCAGAGGAGATATAAAGATGACAAGCCTTATCCTAAGAGGCTGTTCAAATATGTCAGCATTTCTTCTTGATAAACTGCTGACCCCACACCTCCATGTCCTGGATTTGTCCTACACATCTATAAATTCACTTCCTCCTTCATTTTCCAATCTACTCAATCTCTACTTGCTCTCTCTCAGAGGCTGCACTCAGCTACAGACCTTGTCTCCAATACCTAATTCACACAAAGAAACCTCACCACTTGCTTGTTTGGAAAACCTTCAAGTCCTTGATATGAATGGGGTTCCCTTGCTAGAGCTTACCGAAAACGATTGCCGCAACAAGAGCAATCTGCACTACCTCGACCTCTCTGGTTCAAAAGTCGCCACTCTGCCTCCTGACTTTTTCCATCACATGTCAAATCTTGAGGAGATTATTCTTGGTAATTGCTCCAATCTCATAGAAATACCTCTTCCCGTGGCTGAATTGATCAATCTGTTGGTCCTACATGTTGAGGGGACACAAATTAGCTCCTTTCCAGAAGAGATGTTTGGTGCAACGCAAAGACTGCATACACTCAGGTTAATCAACAACCTGCTGTTGATGAGACTCCCAAAGTCACTGTCTGAAGCAAAAGGTCTTAAACAGCTACATCTTTGTAATTGTGCTCGCTTAAGCCTTGAGTTTCTCTGGGAACTAGTACCATGCCTCGAAGATCTTCACATACAAACATGGAAGTCCTTGGAAATTTTAAAAATCACTGGGCATCCAAACCTGAGAACATTCTCACTGTCAGGACCATGGATTAGGTGCTTGTCCTTGCGTGGGTGCAGTAAACTCAAAATTCTCAACTTCAGTGATGATCTTACAGCCTTGGAGGATGTTGATCTTTCTGGAACAAATCTTGAGGAGGTACCTTACAACCTTCCTAATCTACCACAACTCAGGATGTTACTTCTTCTTGGAGTCCCTAATTCCATGAGATTTCCATGGCATCAGTTGGTCCACTTTCCCAAGATTTTCTGTTTAGATCATTGTGCAGATGATGACAATCAATTTTTTAAGATGTTCTTCCAGAAGAAATTATGTGCAGACGGAGATCATCAGGAAAGGGAGAGGACTACCAATACTGCTCAGATAAACATAAATGATCCTAGAATGTTTCATAGCTTCAATGCAGATACTGCTAGCCAGTTAGTCAAGGAAGGACAGTTTCTCCAGTCATTCAATGTCCATGTTCAGCCATGCAGTGTCAGAGGCAAGAGGCCACCGAACGATGAAGTTGAGTTATCTACCAGTATCCAGAGGAGGAATTCAACTTATCATGATGTTCAGTATTCAGCGGGGAGCATTATGCCCAAGATGAAACTCCAGCCAAGGCAACGTCGTCATGTTGAGATATCAGCAGTGAATCAGTACCCAAATGGCTTAAGGCATATTCTCTCTGTCACAAACTCAATATTCATTACAGATGATAATTTTGTCAGATGCCTTCGACCTCAATTATAGTCTCATTGAGCTAGAAGAATGCCGGCTCCATTTGTCATCAAATGACAAGTTTGTATTTCTAATGGATTCGAGATGGTTCGAGGCTTTACCAACCCTCAAGATACTTCAAGCGTCCTCCCTTAAGAACCTACTAAGCTTGGTCGAGCCTAGTATTCTGTCATATTCTAAACTCCTGACTCTGAATCTACTAAAGCACATTCACCTGGAGCACTGCCCACGGCTGGAGAAATTGTTCCCATGTAGTTTATCATTACCTGCTCTGGAAACTCTGGTCATTCTCTACTGCTCCAACCTCAAGACAATTTTCTACAAACAGCCTACTCCTCATTCTGATGTAGCACCTTCTCCACTACCAATGATTAAAAAGATCTACCTGCAGGAACTTCCACAATTGCTGCACATCCATGATGATGATGCATTTGAGTTTGAAACGCCAAAGTGGGAGAAGCTCTTTGTCAGGGGCTGCCACTGCTTTCACCACCTCCCACTACTCAAGATGGAATATCTGAAGTCAAAGGTGGAGGTCAACGGAGAGCATGAGTGGTGGGATAGGCTGCAGTTGAAGCTGCCAGAGCAGAGTGACTACTACTTGCATGTGGCGCCAACAAAGTTTGTATCACGCAAGAAACACATCATTGAAAGCTACCTCAGGTGATCAGTTTGGTTTCAGATCCAGATCTCGGTGCCAAGCATACAACTCAGTTGCCCTCTCCATCCCATCCATCTCAGTGAGTTCTATCCTACTTTTGTGGCCGAGTGTGTTATTTTTCATCTAATAATGTTTGCCAATGGACTTGTCGTCATTGTGCTGGTTTGCTCAACCTGTTTGGGTTTAATTTGTATGTGATTTAATAACTGGTGACTTCCGGTTGCCATGAAACCAAGCTCTTTGTGTATGAAGTTATAAACTGGTGTGCTGAGAACAAACTTGTACTCTTTGTAATTTTGAACGGTTAATGTACTCTGTTCTTGTAATTTTATTTATGTTGTGAGCTGGTTGTTGATTACTCCCGAGTACATCCTGAGGTGCGTAATATGATGATATTTTCTCATCTCTGTCCTGTTTTGGTGAACTCTAGTATAGAAGGTGGGAACACTCCAGTGTAGTCTCATAGTGCAGATTTTCTACAAACAACGTTATTATGACGTAGCACCTTCACCACTCCCAAACATCAAAAGCATCTACCTCCAGGAGCTGCCACAACTGCAGCACTTCCATGACGATGTTAAGTTTCGGTTTGAAACACCAAAGTGGGAGAAGCTCTTTGTTCGGGGTTGGCGATCCTTTCACTATCTCCCACTCCTAAAGATGGAACTGCCCAAGTCAAAAGTGGAGGTGAGTGGAGAACATAAGTGGTGGGACAACATGCAGATGCGGCTGCCAGAGCAGAGTGACTACTACTTACATGTGCCGCCGCCGGAGTTTGTGTCGCGCAAGACACATATCATCGAAAGCTACCTGAGGTGAGATTCTTTTCATATCCACACAACTACGGTGGCCGTCTCCATGATATTCATCTCTGGGAGTTGTATCCTGCTTTGTGTCTGAGTGTGTTATGTTAATTTCTTGTAATAATGTTTGTCAAATTAAGGACACGACATCTTTGTGCTGGTTTGCTGGGTCTGTTTGGGTTTCGTATGTGTGATAATAACTGGCAATTTCAGATTGCCACACAAAACCAAGCTATATGTGTATGGATTGGTGTGCTGAGAACGAAGTCGAACACTATGGAATTTACAGTGGTTATTAATGTGCTCCGTTGCCATATTTTATTTGTATTGTCAGCTGATTAATTTCTCCTGAGGTGTCTACTATTATTTTCTCGACTGCATTCTTTTTTAATTGGCTGGGAACCTTAAGGCTTCCAAAACATGTTGTGACCAAGTTTGTTTTCTCTTGTGACCAACTTCTTGGAAAAAAGGGTCAATTAGCTGTTGGAGCGTTTGGTGTGAGACCTACTAACTGTGCCACTCCCTCACACTATTATCGGTCATGTTGTGACCAAGTTTGTTTTCTCTTGTGACCCAACTTCTCGCAAAAAAGGGTGAATGGCATCAACTACATTGTTCTCAAGCTTTTCATGCTTGTGCAACGACAAATTGATGGACCAATTGCATGTACAAGATCGAAAGGCAATGCCTATGCATAATCATGGCAGCCGAAACATGTTACTCCTTTTGTCAACTCATAAGAGCCGTCAAAATTAAGCTATGGTCATCAGAATGGACATGTTTTGTTTTTTCTTGTCTTGATGTCGACAATGCTGCCAAAACTTTCTGGCCAAGAGAGGACAGCCTGGCATGGTGGGCATAGTAAGGCAAGGGAGCCGCGTGAGGATCGAAAGTGCTTCGATGATTTTTCTATGGGTGTACAAAGACATTGGTGTCAAGCTTTATTATGTCTTTCCATATTATGCCTTGATCTCTGACCAATTTGGTAATTTTAGTATAGTAATATGTAAACTTTTTATTTAGATGTCTTTTCAAAATATAAAAATGAAGCTACTATTTTTTTGTAATTTAAAATTTGAATTTGTCTATTTACTTGTTATAGTTTATAAGGACTCTTTATTTAGGAATTGTTTATTTTCAATTAGTTTGTAGCTCATCAAACTATTCATTTACTTATATGTTTTTTAACTAATTATGTGTTACATGGTCTCTCTTTATTTAGGTATCTTCTTCTATAGGTCATATGGAAATCAAACTGCAATTTTTTCGTTCATTTATTGTTCTGCCACATGTGCTTTGGTTTAATCTAGGCCACTTGTTGGGGAACACCCTTCGCGTGACCTTGCACTCTAGCCTTGTACTAGGTAGGACTCTCGCCTGCTTGTGGCCTCCACAATACCTCCAGGCACAGGTGCGCCTTGCCGCCAGCGATGACCCTCACCCGAGGCTCAAGCACCGAGGTCGCCTGGTGGGCATGGGTATCGGGAGGCCTTCACCGGCTTACCCCCCACCCCCACTGCTTGGCGAACATCCTTGATGAGGAATACTTTAACTCTATTTCTGCAGGACCGGATACTGCCCCGAGGCCTAGCAGGCTGGGGAGAACCCTCGCGGTGTCTGCCCAATAGCTGTTTGAAGGAAGACGAAGAATCATGGTCCCCTCAAGCGGAGCTCCCGACGGTATTAGGAGAGTGGTTGTGGGCGAGGGTCAAATGACCGTATTGTCCCGTGACAATGCAAGAATGGTTTGCACTCGGGGGCACAAGGTTTCGTAACGAGGCAGGCACAAAACACCATAACTTTGAATGTAATACACTTCCCCCCATACACCTCCGTCTCGCCGAAACGCACCGACTACTGCTCACGATAAGGATTGGCCAAGATGAAAACCCAATGCGTAGGGTTTTTATCTTAGGCCAAACCATTTTGTTTACATTCAACCAAAACAATGTACCCTCGCATCAAAACATGAGAGGGGCTCCAAACCAAACCTCTCCTTACCTTTGAACAGAAAAGAAGGGAAATGCGGGAGGTCCACACGGTTGAGCACCCTCAAACCAAAAATTGTAGAGCGCAACGTGATCTATAACTCTGTACATGACAAATCTTTTATTTGAAACTTTTTATAGTCCAAAAAGTTCATTTTAAGTCCTCGTTATTTGAAGTTTAATATTTAGAATATTTAAACAACCTCTGATCTTGACATAGTTCATACCAAAGTTGCAACTCTCAATTGTTGATTCAATCTGTAAATTTGTACTTAACATGTTTTTTATGTCGTTTGGAGTACCAAATTTTCATTTTAAGTTTTCAGATTTAGAAATTCAAAATATTAATTTTTCAAATGACATCGGAGGTAAGACATGGTGTGTAGATTACAAGTTCTGTATTTGAAAATGTTCAAATATTTGTCTTAAGTTCCCCAATTTTAAAATCCAAAATTTAGACTTTTGAAGTTACTTTTTATTTGAAATTTTGAAGTTACTTTTTATTTGAAATCGGTTACACAATAGTACGCAATCTCTCAGATGAAGGGATGCCTATATCAAAGTTGTAGTGCTCGATGAGATGTAAAACTAGTAACCAGAACCATTTTCATTTGAGATCATTTAGAGACTGAAATATTTAATACAAGATTGCTAAAAGTTACTAGGAAAGGATAACGTGCTATCTTTAGTTGCAAGCGACAATGGAGTGTGATGGTATGGTAATGAAATGTCGGAATGGCAAGAGGTCATGAATTCAAATGCACATGTCCGTTAGTTTGATTTGAGTGGAAAATAATGTGACGTGTGATTTAAAAAATGTTTTGCTAATATTTCTTCTATTTTTAATGAAAAACATTAGCGATGGTAAGACGTAACTTTACTATTCGGAGAACGAATCATTTTTTCCTCCATATCTTGTGCTACTTTTAACAAGATGAGAAAAGGGAGTAACGCTTTTTTTTTTTTTTTTGACAACAGAGTAACGCTAATTTGGCATTACCGTGTTTGGTCACTACTCATGTGTTGTCTCTATCTTGCTCCACTTCTTTGATTGATTGAATACATCCAAAGTCCTGAACCACATGTCGACTCCCTACTCTCACACGTGTTCCAATCTTTGCCACAAACCATTTTGTCATGCTTCTCCACGTACTCTCTTAGTCCCAAAGCAAGTCAATATCTCATATTTTAATTTTTTTTAGATAATGGAACAAGGTTCCAGTCTCTACCATCCGAGAATGGTACATAGCTGATCTCATATTTTAATTATTTATCAGTTAACTAATTCATTCAAATTTAACTAATTTTATGTAAAAAGTTATCGATTTTTATATATTTAAATAGATTTACCTAAAAAACACATGATTAACTTAATATTGTTTATCTAACATAATGATGAATATTAGTATTTTTTAAATTTGATTGGATTTGAGATTGGTACATTTCTTAAAATGCGAGATATACAACAACAACAACATAGCATTTTTGTCACAAGCAAGTTGGGGTAAGCAACACAAAAGGTCATGGTTCAGGCACGTTAATAACTAGTGGCAACTGGTGGGCTGGTGGCTATGTGTATATATATTTGTTTAAAGACCGAGGGGAAGAGTACCTACACATGGTTGCAAATGGTGGGCTGGTGGCTATGGCCGGCTTCGTCTTTATAGTAGCTTGACCTCGAGTCGTCCTGTGAACAGGCCAAGTCATCCTGGGACAGCTGACGGTGACGCGGCATCTTCTTGAGAAGGTCAAAGTCCTGGACAACCCGCCGGCGGCCGGCCGAGCATCAATCATGCATGTCAGGTTGGTAATAAGAAGAGCCACTGTGGCAAGCCTGAAAGCACTGCACGGAAGGCCTCAGCACTCTGCTCATCACAAGTCATTCTGCAGGGATCAAAGAGCAGCATAAGCATACCAAGTGTGCTGTGCAAACTCCATTGGGCGCCGGCCGGACACAGCTCCATCGATCGGTGTTTGGTTACTCCCAGCTTCCGATCTAGAGGTAAGCAACCGTCCCAATTCCAAAGCATATATACTTGTTGGAGGTTTCATTCGTGCTGTGTGGCTAATGGCTATATCATAATTTTTGTTATATAAAAAGAGGAAGAACCCCAGCGTTTTAAGAAAACAAGTACAAGTACAGTACTGGGGATACTAGTTTCAAGAAGGAACAAAACAGAACTAGCCCTATTGTTAGCTTAGATCTCACAAACATCTGTAGGCATCAACACGCTGGGGCTAAAGCTTCTTCTTTCACCAGAAGAAGACGCTGCCTGTCCCCTTCCTTTAACAATACACCTCATTTCTGCAAAAAAGATAGAATAGAACAATATAGATGACATCAAACGACGCTTTTGGGAATCTTCTCCTCTAGGGCCATCTTGTTTCTAGTGGTCCAAAGAGCCCAAGCAAAAGCAGCAAAAAACAAACATTATTAATCGAATTGGTAAGGGCCCCATGCCCTGAAGCTAGATTTCAGATAGCTCCTTAAGAGACCTTGGTACAGAACCCAAATTAAACACCACTTTTAGATTCGCCCAATTAAATTTAGCTAAGACACATTGAAAGAAAACATGATCAACCGATTCAAGAACTCCACACACACACACACACACACACACACACACACACACACACACACACAGAGCCATTTCCATTACCCTTCCAACCCCTCGTCCTCCTAAGAGAGTTTTTTTTTTTTTTTTTTTTTTTTTTTTTTTTTTTTTTTTTTTTTGAACCTGCCCTCCTAAGAGTTTGACCTACTTGAAGTTTGTCAATGAAAACCTGTCAAAGGAAGAACTTAATTTTCAGAGGAACCTTACACATCCTAGTAATTCCATCCACTCTGCTAGGCATCCCCCAGTTGGATAAGAATATATACAAGGATTTAGTAGTAAACTGCCCGTGCTTATCCAGAGCCCACATTACAGAGTCACTAGAACCACTGTCTAAACAGACATGTAGCATATTTTTTTTGGTTTACAAAGTACGATATATGTAGCATGTTTCTGGTGCTACAAAAGCTAAGGAGTAGAAGAAATGTGAGATCATGATCAACTACTTGACATAACAGAAAAAAGAATTAGTATACACGCATCTGCTAGAAATACTATTGAGAGATGTATAGAACCTGCAACTGGAAGTCGACACTTTGTCCATCCGTGTTTTGCTTCAACAGCACCCTGTAAAGTCGACACTATGAATTAGACATGATACGATAGCATCAGTTATATGCATGGGTTAACATATATAAATGGACAAGAATTACATTTTTTTTCTTTATCTCCATGTATATATTGAATGACTATCATTATCTGAAGTTTTCCATCTTTTTTTTTTCCTCCATGACATGAATTCAACCAACTAGCCAAACTGGCCATGACGAAGCTTACTGCAATGGGAAAGCTCGTTTTTGTGCTCATGGCGTGCTGTACACACGTTGTTATCTGTTCTTCCAGTGCAAACTACACAGACATGCTCTCTCTACTCGATTTTAAGAAAGGAATGTCTTGACCCACAACAAGCTCTGAGGTCCTGGAATGCTAGCACTCGTTTCTGCAGTTGGGAAGGTGTCATGTGTTCGGTCAAGAACCCAAGTCGTGTCACTTCTCTTAATCTCACAAATCAAGGTCTAGTAGGCCAGATCTCCCCTTCACTTGGAAACCTAACATTCCTGAAAATCCTAGTCCTGTTAGCTAATTCATTCAGTGGAGAGATCCCTACGACCCTTGGCCGCCTGCATCGTCTTCAAATCCTTAGTCTGAGTAATAACACGCTACAAGGACAAATACCTGCACTTGCAAACTGCTCAAATCTCACAGGGCTATACCTGGGATGGAACTAATCAACTGGACAGATTCCAGTAAATTTTCCTAATCGTCTTCAAATGCTTGGACTTCAGGCAAATAACCTTACTGGAACCATCCCTTCTTCTCTTGCCAATATTACAAAGCTACAGCGATTTAGTTGTGCACAGAATAATATCGAGGGGAGCATCCCAAATGAGGTGGCAAATTTGCTACAATTGCAGTGCAGGTTCTTTTCGTGGGTCTCAATAAATTGTCAGGTCAGTTTCCACAGGCCATCCTGAATCTTTCCAATCTAGTTTTACTTTCCATTTCTTCCAGCAATTTTTCTGGAGTTATACCTGTTGGAGGTACAGAGTGTTTTCTCAGCCAGGGATAACACACCCAGGCGACACAGCCCTTTCATATATAGAGATAAGTAGCACACATTGATTACATTAATGGCTCATTAGAGCTTTAACTAAACAGCTAACTGCCTGGGTACTTGCACAGTTACTTGTGCTGCCCAAGACCTTAATAGCAGAGACATAATTAGGCACAGATACCTAAGAGATAACTGGGAGCAGGGCTTAACTTCTACAGTTCTCCCCCTAAGACCTGCTTCCCCCATTCTTGATCTTCATGATCCCAATCTTGTTTCTCATGTCTTCGAACTTGGCCTTGCCTAAGGCCTTAGTTAGAATGTCTGCCAATTGATCATTTGTGGCGACAAACTCAGTCTTGATGCTGCCTTCTTCAACACATTCTCTGATGAAGTGTTGTTTAATCCTGATATGCTTGCTTCTGTCATGGAAGACAGGATTCTTTGCAAGTGCTATTGCTGACTTGTTATCCACTCTCAGCTCAACAATCTCTACTTTCTTTCCTAGCAACTCAGCAAGTAATCTGGACAGCCACAGAGCCTGTGTTGCAGCAGTAGTCATGGCAACATACTCTGCTTCACAGCTAGACAAGGCAACCACCCTTTGCTTGATGGACTGCCAACTGACCAAATTGTTGCCTAGGAAGAATAGACAGCCTGTGGTGCTTTTGCTTGAGTCTATGTCTCCAGCCAAGTCTGAATCACAGTAGCCAATGAATCTGGCTTCACTGGATGCCTTGGTGAAGTGCAGGCCATACTCCAGACTACCTGCCACATACCGAAGGATACGTTTTACTGCCTGCTGATGCTCTATGGTAGGCCTTTCCAGGAATCTACTCACAAACCCGACTGCAAATGCTAGGTCAGGTCGAGTATGAACCAAATATCGCAGGCTTCCAACCAGCTGCCTGTACTGTGTTGGATCAACTTCCTTGGCTGTACTTTTCTTGCTCAATCTTAGCCTTTCCTCCATAGGAGTGGCTGCAGGATTGCAGTCCACCATTCCTCCCAGCTCCAGAATTCTCTTAGCATAGTGGGTCTGTCGAAGAGTGATGCCATTGGCGCTCTGCTGTACTTCAATACCCAGATAGAAGCTTAGAAGGCCAAGATCACTCATCTCAAATGTTGCTTTCATTTCAGCCTTGAAGCCTTCAACATCCTGCTCCTTGGCCCCTGTGATGATCAAATCATCCACATACACACCGACAAGCAACAGAGAATTTCCAGAACCACGCCTGTAGATTGCAGCTTCATGGTTGCTCTGCCTGAAACCCTTTTTCTTCAGTGTTGAGTCAAGTTTCGCATTCCACGCCCTTGGCGCTTGCCTCAGGCCATACAGGGCTTTGTGCAAGCGATACACCTTGTCTTCTTGTCCAGCAACAGCAAAACCTGGTGGCTGATGTACATAAACCTCCTCATTGAGGTCTCCATTCAGAAATGCAGATTTGACATCCATCTGATGGACTGCCCAGCCCTCCTGTGCCGCCAGAGCCAACAGCACTCGAACAGACTCCATGCGCGCGACTGGGGCGAAAGCATCATCATAATCCACACCTTCTTGCTGGACAAAGCCACGAGCAACGAGCCTAGCCTTATGTTTGATGACATTGCCGTGCTCGTCCTTCTTTAACTTAAACACCCACTTTAGGGTGATCGGACGATGACCAGCCCGGGGCTTCACAAGCTCCCAAGTCTTGTTCTTTTCCACCGACCGCAGCTCTTCTTCCATTGCTGCACACCAGGCTGGATCTCTTTTGGCCTCAGTGTGAGAAGTTGGCTCGCCAGAGTGTGTTAGATGCAGCTCTGCGAACAATCGAGTTGCAGGTGGTGGTGTGGGCTGCTGGCCAATAATATTGCTTACCGTTCTGTAACGAAGAGGTTCATCGTCGTGATATGCATCCAGTCGATCATCATCATCTTCCAGAGGCGTGGCATGCTCAATCTGGGGACTGGATGGTGGTGGCGTTGCGGTTGCTGCTGGAACAGAATTTGCCACCACATCGTCATCCTCTACTTCTTCAACTCCGACTGGACTGCCTGGCACGGGTGTTCTTGGTGAGTTTGGGGGCGGAGGCGATGGTGGTGTTGCAGGCTCACTCACCACCTCCGACCAGACGTACTCAACCTGGAACTCACTGCTGTTTGCCGCCGATGTCCCGGACTCCGGCGAAGACCAATCCCAACCGCGCTCTTCATCAAAAACAACATCGCGGCTGATCCTGACACGCCCGCTCACAGGCTCAAACACCCTGTATGCCTTAGCTCCCTCTGCATAACCAATGAATACGCCGGCCTCGCCGCGATCATCGAGTTTGCGCAGCCGACTAAGCTTTCGGTATAGGCAACACATCCAAACACCTTCATATGCCCCAATGTCGGTGAGCGTCCATGCCAGGCCTCATAGGGGTAATTCCTTTCGCGCACGTGTCGGTGATCTCGGTTCGAATGTGAACCGCCGTCATTACAGCCTCCCCCAAAATCTGGCCGGCAATCCTCGCGCTTGAGCAGTGCCCTTGCCATAGCCACCACCGACCGGTACGCCGCTCAACGACCCCATTCCGTCGGGGTGAGTGGGGGCACCGAAATGTCTCTTGATGCCTTGCTCGCGCAGTAGGTAGCAAAATCAGCAACTGTAAACTCACCGCCATTATCCGTGCGGAGCACTCGATCTTCGCCACTTTCTCGCCCTCTCGCGCTCGCCTTGATGCGCTTGATAGCCTCTGCTGCTGCGTCCTTGCTTGGTATGAGCGCTGCCCACATGAAACGGCTAGCGTCATCGACGAGCAGCAGGAAATATCGGTTTCCTCCAGGAGTTGCAGGTGTCACTGGCCCGCAAAGATCACCGTGCACCAGCTCAAGGGGCTGCTTGGCACGGTACTGTGTCGCAGCCGGGAACGGACGCCTTCTCATCTTGGTGGTGACACAGGTGTCACACACCTGCTCAACATGATCAATCACCGGGACACCACGCGCCATCTCTTCCTTCCCAAGTCTGCGGAGTGCATCAAAGTTCAAGTGCCCCATCCTCTCATGCCACTGCCACGCTACATCTCCTCTGCGTGCTGCAAGACAGAGTGGCTGGGCTGCCTGAAGTTGGAGTGTGTACAATCTGTTAGCCCCTCTCTTCACCTTGGCAATCAAACGACCAGTGTGTTCCCAGATACGCAGCACACCGTGATATATCTCCACCTTGGAACCAGTCTCGTCAAGCCGACCAAGACCGATAATTGAATTCTTCTGTGGCTGGTATATAGTACACACCCCGCAAAGCACCCTATGCTCACCAGTTCTTCCTTCGAAAGCAATCGATCCGATGCCTTTGATGTCAACCTTGGACGCATCTCCAAATCGGACCGTGCCTCGCACGTCCGTGTTCAAATCGAAAAGAGCTCACGCCGTCCGGTCATATGGTGTGTAGCTCCTGAATCAAGGTACCACACATCTGCCTTTTCTTCATCGCTATTGGCACCAAGGAAAGCGCGGGCTTTTGGTTCTTCCGTATTCACCTCTTGAGCAAAGCATAGGTGTATGCCGGCGCGCACTCATCAAGGTCAACGAGCCCATGCGCGTAAACGTGAGCCCCATCATCCTCGCATTCTGCATACTGTACACGGCCATTGTGGCCGCCGTCACCGCCGCCTGCGCCCCCTCGGCCACCAGCGTGCTGGCCTTGATTGCCACCACGGCCGCCGCCACGACGGCCTCTGCCCCGTCCGCCGCCGCGGTCACCGCCACCATCACGGTCACCATCTCTGTCTCGGCGCGGATGAGGGCAGTCCCTTGCCCAGTGGCCCTCCTGGTCACAATTGAGGCAGGTATCGCCACAGCGTCCACCACCGCGGCCGCCGCCACGGCCCCTTCCTCGCCAGCCGCCGCGACCGCGGCCACCACCGCGCTTGGCGCCGCGCGTCGATTCTTTGAGCTAGAGCGCAGAATCACCCCCGCCGCCCTTCTTCTCTTTCTTCCCCGCGCGCGCCATTGCTCCTCGTGTACAGCAGCTTGCCATTGATGGAACAGACTCGTCACGCCTTGCGCTTCACGGTCATCCACCGCCTTGAGCCTTCCTGTCACCTCTTCAAGCGTGAGCGCCTCGAAGTCGAGGAACTGCTCAATGGCGACAACAATCTGCGCGTATTTGGCTGGCACCGTGCGCAGAAACTTTTCCACGACACGCGCCTCATCAATGTCTCTGTCTCCATGGAGCACAAGCTGCTGGTGCAGAGTTGACAGCCGCAGGGCAAAATCTTCCACCTGCTCGCCGGGCTTGACATCAATGTTCTCCCACTCCCGACGCAGCCGCTGCAACGTCGCTCGGCGGACCCTGTCCACACCGATTCGAGTTGCAGCGATGGCATCCCATGCCTCCTTTGCTGTCGCCTTGTCAAGGAGCGGGAGCCCCATCTCCTTAGGTACAGACGCGACGATCACCTCCAAGGCTCGCCTGTCATCGCGATACTGCACTGGACCTCCTTCAACAAGATCCGCAGGTCGCGTGCTTGCATCCTCAACTTCATCGTCGGCTCCACTCATAGTAGTTGGTCTTGTCCAAAGCATTGGCCACGTTGTGCCGCGCCGGAGTCGCGTAGACCACCCCGCCTTGCGGCGACTCATAGCGAGCGCCGCCACGACGCCTTCGGTCACGCAGTGGTGACTGCGAACGGCGCTCGTCCCGCGGTGGAGTCCTCGGCTCTTGACTTCCTCCTCTTCTTCTTCTTCCTCCTCCAAGACCTCTTCTCCCTTCTTCGCGACTATCTCGCGCGCAGCTGCGCGCCGTCCCGCCGCCGCCTCGCGGCCGCTGCAGCCTCGCGAGCCGCCTCGGGACAGCTCGCGCTTACAGCCTCCTCTCGCTCGCCTTCAGCGCGCAGCCTTCTCGCCCAGCTCGGCTTCCTTGGCCTTCCCGGCCCGCGCTCACAGAGGTCGACGCCATGGTAGAGAGAAACAGAGGAGGAGTTCGAGTTGGGGAAGATGAGAAGGTGAGTGTCTAACCTAAGCTCCGGTACCAATTGTTGGAGGTACAGAGTGTTTTCTCAGCCAGGGATAACACACCCAGGCGACACAGCCCTTTCATATATAGAGATAAGTAGCACACATTGATTACATTAATGGCTCATTAGAGCTTTAACTAAACAGCTAACTGCCTGGGTACTTGCACAGTTACTTGTGCTGCCCAAGACCTTAATAGCAGAGACATAATTAGGCACAGATACCTAAGAGATAACTGGGAGCAGGGCTTAACTTCTACAATACCATCCAGTATCGGCACCTCTCTACCCAATCTTCAGTTGTTCGAGATAGGTGTCAACTACTTTCATGGGCATATCCCATCTTCATTAACGAACGCTTCTGAACTGAACAACATTGATATGTCAAGGAATAGGTTCACCGGGGTGGTGCCTAGCTCCATCAGCAGACTATCTCAACTATCTTGGCTAAACCTTGAGTTCAATGAACTCCAAGCAAGCAGCAAGGAAGACTGGAAGTTTATGGACAGCTTAGCCAATTGCACTGAACTAAGAAGATTTTCAGTACAAAGTAATCGCTTAGCAGGCCAAGTGCCAAATTCTGTAGGTAATCTTTCCGTCCAGCTCCAGGATCTTTACATGGGAATAAACCAACTGTTTAGGGATTTTCCTCCTGGTATAGCAAACCTTCGCAACCTAATTGCTTTATCGCTGCTTGGGAATAATTTTACAAGTGGGCTTCCAGAATGGCTTGGGACTCTCAACAGGCTGCAAAGGTTATTGTTAGCATTTCTTTACAGGGTTCATTCCATCATCTTTTTCAAACCTATCTCAACTGGTAGACCTCTAGTTAGATTGGAACCAGTTAAATGGATATATGCCCCCGAGTATGGGAAAGCTCCAAATGCTCGAGGTGTTGAGCATTTCTTCCAACAATCTTCACGGCAGTATACCAAAAGAAATATTCGCAATTCCAGCAATAGCCAAAATTAGCTTATCCTTCAACAACCTACATGGACCACTACATGCCGATATTGGCAATGGCAAACAGCTCATATATTTACAAATCTCATCAAATAATCTGTCCAGAGAACTTCCTAGCTCTTTGGGTAATTGTGAGAGTTTGGAAAACATTGATCTGAGCCAAAATTCTTTCAGCGGAAGCATCCCTGCTTCATTTGGCAACATAAGTAGCATAAAAATGCTCAACTTGTCTCACAACAACTTAACTGGGTCCATACCAGCATCGCTTGAAAACCTACAAATTCTTGAGGAGCTAGATTTGTCATTCAACAATCTTAGAGGTGAGGTCCCAACTAAAGGGATATTCAAGAATGCAACAGCAGTGCTGATTGATAGCAATCAGGGGTTTTGTGGTGGGCCACTGGAGTTACACCTGCTTGCATGTCCTATCATGCACTCAGATTCATCTAAGCACAAGCTATCAGTTTTACTGAAAGTAGTCATCCCATTAGCCATAGTGCTGTTGCTTGTAGTGATCATTTCTGTTTTCTTTTTCCAAAGGCGAAAACAGAAGACAAAAGTTATTTGTTTACCCTCATTGGGAGAGAGATTCCCAAAATTTCGTATGGTGATCTTGCCAGGGCAACAGATGGCTTTGCGACATCTTATCTGATTGGTCAGGGAAGATATGGTTCTGTTTATCAAGGAAAATTATTTCAAGACGAAGAATTGGTTGCCATCAAAGTTTTCAAATTAGGCACAAGAGGAGCAAAAAAAAGTTTCATTGCAGAACGTAACGCTTTGAGAAATGTGCGTCATCGCAATCTAGTTCATATCCTAACTGCATGCTCAAGCATTGATGCTAGTGGAAATGATTTCAAAGCCTTAGTATATGAGTTCATGCCACGAGGAGACCTACATAACTTATTGTACTCGATACAAGACACTGAATGCCCTTCATATTTTATTCCACTAGCTCAAAGGTTGAGCATCCTGGTGGATGTATCAGAAGCGTTGGCATATCTGCACCATAACCACCAAGAAACAATCATACATTGTGTTCTGAAACCTAGCAACATTCTTCTGGAAGATAGCATGGTAGCTCATGTTGGAAACTTTGGGCTAGCAAGGTTCAAATTTGACACAGCAGCATCGACTTTTGTTGACTCAAGTTCCACTTCCTCAATTGCACTTAGGGGAACCATTGGATACATTGCTCCAGGTACTGTCCCTTTTCACTTTGTGTTCTCTAACTAAATAATGATAATTCGACGCTTTTTGTATTGTAATTTAATTCAACTAAACTTTTCTGTATGTTATATACAGAATGTGCTGCGGATGGTCAACTTTCGACTGCCACAGATGTATACAGCTTCGGGGTTATTCTCCTTGAGATATTCATCATAAGGAGACCAACAGATGACATGTTCAAAGATGGAATGACCATTGCAATGTTAGCAAAAATCAACTTACCTAATAACGTGTTGCAGATTGTTGACCCACAGCTGCTGCAAGAGTTGGACCACAGCGAGGTGGATAATGGAACACAAATTCTGCAGAGCATTGGACTCTGTTGCACAAAGACATCTCCCATTGAGCGCATCAGCATGCAGGAGGTGGCTGCCAAACTGCATGGGATCCAGGAAGCATACCTTAGAGGATACTGAAGCATCAGTTACTATTTAGATTGAAGGGCTTGCATAAAATTTTCGTTTATTATCCACCATGTTTCTTGTTAAGCGTGTTTCTTTTTCAAGAATATTCATGAGATCCCAGTACCTTCGTAAAAAGAAGAAAAGGGGAAGTCAACGTCTTCCTAACAGTCACAGTATTCATTGTGTTTCTTATTCAATCGCTGCCGCTTTGAATGATCCAAAATCTATTGTAACTGAATGATGAGCAAAGTTAATATACCACTACCATGACAAATGTGTAGTGTTTCTATTATCTACTGCATGATAAATTTGAATGTAGTGTTTCTGTTCTCCATTGCATGACAAATTTGAACATGTCACGTATGCCACTTGAGCACCGACTGTCTCAAGGTTGGTATTACTCATGGCTAGAAGTGGGAGACACTACTGAACAAGCCATCACTGCTGGTTCCAAAACCCCTTTCACTCCTGGTTTTGGAATTGGCAGTGGACAAGTGGCAGCTATAGCTGTTGGTATCACTGCCAGTTCAAAAACCTGCATTGAAAATTAGAAATCATTGGTGGCGGCAGTGCTATCCAGTTTTCACAAGGGTTTTCAACTTCACCCGGCAGTGTTAATGACATATCACTGCTGGTTGTAGTTGCTAACCGGCAGTGATCCATATTACAAGAAAAAAAAATTGCTATACATATGCAGTAGCATCACATACACAGATATCTTCCCCGAACAGAAGACAGAAGAATGTTAGCTGCTAACTAGGAATGTTCTTATTTAGACTACTGCACATCGGGCATTCAGTTTCCTTTGTGTACTTATGTAATGAGTTGCTTATCAAGCTAAACAGACTTTGCCAGTTAGAAGAAAAACTCTTTGTGCACATAAAAAAACAGTGATTGCCGAAGGACAAATGAATTTAGCAAATAGGGGATAAACAATTGAACTAGAGTCAAGATTTACTCATTGAGTCATTGACATGCTAATAAAGAACATCTGCAAGCTAAAAGGTGAACAACATGAATGTGATTGCCACTGAAACAAAACATTACAAGGTTTAGAAAGGAAACTCACTTAACAATCAAAATATAGAAATTTAGGCAGCTATGTAATTAACACGTCTAAATCACGTTTAAATGTCATGTGTTTGAAACCATTTTATCACTGAAGGTATGTAGACTCATGCAAAAGAAAGGATAGTGCAAGTACAGAACAAACAAGATGAAGAAACAACAATTCAGAGGCAAACAAGTACTGACTTGTCAATCAATTCGTTGACCTTCCCCTGTAGAAGAGCCCCTCTCCTTGTAAACTTGGCTTGCAGGATGGAGCAGGTCCTGACAGACTTGATCTTGCTAAACGCAGCGAACACAGCTTCTTCTTGCGTGGCTAATACCAAAAGAAAATGGCATCAGTTGCCACTTCGCAGTTTCAGGCTACCAATCAATAAACATGCATTGGAGCACCAAGTTACAAATAAGCATTTCATACAAAGTTTCAGGTATTTGGTAATACGGATTTGCTGTGAACAAACCACCTGATGTGTCTCCAGGTCCACTGAATCCCTGTGCTGTTTGGTTGTGCAGCCAGGCAACCTTGCCTGCCAGGCAGCAGCTCCCAGGCGTTGGATTTCATCTGCCTGTGGCCAGGATGGCTTGCCTGGCAGGCAACTGGCTGTTGGCCTCCTGCACATTTCATCAAACACTTAGACCACATGGAATAAACAGCTAGTGCCAAAACAACAAGAAATTTCATATACGAGCATGTATGTATAGAAGAATTAGCTTGCTAACTTATAAGCATGGGGCTCCCCCTCCTTTTGTCATCCTCAGCCAGCGAGCCATATACAGCAGATTGTCCATCTCACATTCTCACCGTTGCCAGAACCACTGGCGCGTTGGGTGGGATTCGTCATCCCGACACCCATGTCCCGTGCACTGCATCAAATGAACGAGCACGAATCCATTGAAACGATCAAGGGCAACAGCAAACAGCAGCAGTTGACGTCCCCTACCAAATTGAGCAATGTAAAAGCAAAGAAACCCAGTGCATACCAGGCTTGTAGAACATGGAGAGGCCAAAGTCAGTGGCCTTGAGTGGGGCTTCCTCGGCGGTGCTGGCAAAGAGAAAGTTCTCCGGCTTGAGGTCCCGGTGCATGACGCCGAGCGAGTGGCCCCCCTCCACGACCCCGACAATGGTCTTGATGAGCTTGGCCGCGGCGCGCTTGCTGTAGTGGCCCTTGGCGACGATGCGGTCGAAGAGCTCGCCGCCGGCGCAGAGCTCCATGACGATGTGCACGAAGAGCGCGTCCTCGTAGGCGCCGCGGATGCGGACGACGTTGGGGTGCTCGGAGAGGTGGTGCATGATCTGGATCTCGCGGTACACGTCCTCGTAGTCCTCCCGGCACAGCAGCTTGCGCTTGGGGATGGACTTGCACGCGTACTGGCGCCGTCGGCCTTGCCCACGCACGCGTACGTGGTGCCGAACTGCCCCTGCCCGAGCTTCTTGCCGATGCGGTAGTGGTCCCGCACGTTCGCCGTCTTGTACGGCAGCACGGACGCCGGCCGCCCGCCCGACGACGGCGCCGGCGCCGTCACGGGCTGCGGCAGCGGCACCTTCGCCTTCGCGTTGCCATTGGCGCCCCCGCTCGGGTCCGGCTGCATTGGCGCGCGCCCCAGGTGTGCTCTCCCCCCAAATCAAGAACCGTGCCGGAGCCGACGCCGCCGCAGGAAACGGAAGCCTGTTCTTGGACAAGAAACCGGAAAGCCCGGAGAGAAAAAAGTGAGAAATTTTGGAGAGGGACGAACCGGCCAAATCAAAATGGGAGAGAAATCCCACCTCTCTCGCGCGCTACAAATTCCAGCAGCTCCTCCAAGGATTTCCGCGGGCTCAAGAACAGGAGGGGGGATCTTGGAGCGGGGAAGAAGCGGAGGAGCCCTGCTGCCGATTGGGATCGAGAGCAGAGGAAAAACCGAAGCTTTATGCGAGGTTTATCTGCGACAAGCCCAGGAGCAGAGCAGAACGGAGACGGGAAACGGCGGCGGCGGCAGCAAGTGGGGAGGAAGAGAAATCTGTGCTCTCACTTTCTCAGGTGTCACATGGGGGAGGATGTGCGTGCAGTGCAATCCTGCCAAAAGAAAAGGGGGGAGCAGAGCAAGCTGGAGGCAAAAAGATTAGCCTCTTCTCTCCATCCGGCGTGGAGCTGCGAGCTGGCGGCGCAAGAGGACAGGATCTTGGCGGCGTGGGTGATGGCTCCACCCGCAATTTGTTTATAGGAATTTCGGGGGACGGCGGCTTGGCTTCCAATGGGGAGAGGGAGGAGACGACGATGACGGTGCGAGCTCAAATATCTGCGGTTTGATTTGGGGGAGGGCGCGTTGGTGGAGGAGGGGATTGGGGAGAAGGGAAATGCGGGGCGGGGGCTGGCGGAGACGGAGTGAAGCTAGGTCGTCGTATCTAAGGAATTCTCCATGGGTGACCGACCAGGAAGGAGGGAGGAAGGAGACGAAGATGATGACGTCACCATTGTTTTTCTTTTCTTTTTTTGTGTATTTTTTATATGCTTTTTCTCTCCTTTTGTAAATTGTAAATCACGCAACGGTCCATTTCTGGTAAAGATTATGTATGGTGATTACCAAGTTTGTTTTTTCACACAAAACCCACCAAGTTAAGTTGCAAGGAAATTCAAAAACTTACGGGCTTGTTTAGAACACGTGAAGTTTACAGAAGCTGTGTAAAAATTTCATAAGAATTTCATACGATTCAGTTCATTTTCATGGAAAAAAAAACACAGGAAAAAATTCACTAAAACAAGGATGTACTTGTTTTCAATCAAAATAAACTGCCTACTTTCCTTACGTTGCTTCTTTTTCAAAATAAAATCGTGTTCGTAACGTATACGTTGGATTCAATGCAAGGTCAAAAAACAAATCTTTTTGGCTTGGACGGGGTCTAAACTCTAGAAAAAGTTAAGCCACAGAGATAAGGCCAAAATCCCACAGCGAAGTTTGGCCAAATGAGACGTGCAGACATCTCTTTACGTGTACACTGGACATTGTCTTCACATAAAAACAAAGTTGGTGCCCTCTTTTTCTAGGGTGAGACTAGCTAGACAAAAGAGCATTTTACATGACAACGGAAATTAACCACCCTAGTTATAATTGAGAATTCTTACAGCTCTTAAAATGCTGAAAATTTATCAAGTTTTCTTCACAATATCTTTTTTGAACAAAGGTTTTCTTCACAATGATGGTAAAATTTCTCGTTAATGTATTGTCCTTTTCCATTTGCTTTTAGACTTCAAGTGATCAAATTTCTAGTTCTTTCAATGTTGAGAGAAGTATTTTCCCTCAGGCGAAGCTATTTTACTGAAGGTTCCGGCCTTCTATGAATCTCATCCTATAGTAACATCTGAGAAATAGCGAGAAAACATATGGATTCACGGGTGCGTGTTTCTCTGCTGTGTTTCGTTCATAAAGAGGCTGCGGATGACAAGGACGGCAGTGGGAAGAATTGAACGATGAATACAAACGTTTTCTTTGGAATTATCAAGCACTTGTTTGTTTTCTACCTCGTGAACTTTGTTTTCTTCCTGCCGTGACTCATGCCGCTGGACAAATTAGAGAGAGGCATATTCCTTGGGACTTGCACTTTTAATATAAACCAGCTTTTTCAGCACATGAGAGCACCTTGTTTTGCAAAGCCAGACTTTGGTAATGATGGTTAAGAAGACAAGCATACTGTTCCCTACATTATTTTTAAAATGTGTGAAGCTTAGAAAAAGGCTAATCATGTCACCCATCTATCATCTATGAAACTGGGGATGGGTATTAAACAGTAAAAAACAAACTACTACCTCCATCACACACCCAAAAAAAAAAAAACAATCTCGGCAGTCACATAAAGTCAAACTATCTTAGCTTTGATTAAGTTTACATATTTGATGATGTATTTGGCACTAATCTGGTGTCATAAAAAGCATCTCCAACAACTCCCTAAATCAACTCGCTATTCTTATAAACTTTAGCAAAAACACAAAAAAAAAAACCGTCTCCAACAACTTGGTAAATCAACTCCCTATTATCCCAACTGCGTGTTTTCTCCTCCCGCCCGCGGATATATCCGCGCGCGAGTCGACTGCGCATCGGCGCGGACCGCTCCCTCCCACGACGATTTCCTCTCCCGTCGTTCGTCCGCCCGCCCGGCGAAGCCGCCTGTCGCCCCCGCCCGGCGAAGCCGCCCGTCACCCCGTCGTCCCCGCGCCCGTCGTCCCCGCCCGTGGTCGCGTGAGCAGGCGAGGCCGCCGCGGGCGAGCTTCTCCGGCGCACAAGCAGGCGAGGCTACCGTGCGGGCGAGCCCCTCCATCGCGCATGTGAGGCCGCCGCTGGCGAGCACGGAGGAGATCCGCCAGCGCCGCTCAGTCGCGAGGTTGTCCGCCGCGAGACGCCGACTGGTGCAGGGACGGTTGAAGATCAGGTCGCCGCCGACAGATTTGGACGAGATGGGCGCCGCGGCCATTGGGGACGAGGTGGGCCTCTCTGTGGGCGCTCCCTCCATCCTTGGACCGGCGGGGGTGAGGAAGAGAGGCACGCGGCGGCCGGCCATGGTGGCCTCTCCGGGCGCGGCTGGGGCGGGCAGGTTCAGATTCGCGGGAGGTCGCAGTTCAGACTCGCGGGAGGTCGCGGGCCAGGAGCGTTGCGCGGTGCGTCCATCCGCGAGGCCGGCTGAGGGAGCTCGCATGGCGGGCAGCGATGCGCGGTAATGGAGGCGGCTCCTTGCCGGCATGGATGCGCGGTGCCTATCTTGCTGCGTCCATGCGGGGAGGATGGAAGAAGGCGCGGCCACCACAAACAGTTGTGTCCCGAGAAAAATACGTTGAGGCCATTTTTTTTATTTTACCAAGTTGGAATAGCAAATTGTTGAAAGCAGTGCTTTTTTTTACTTGTCAAATAAAATAGCAACTTGCTAAAACTCAAGATATACCAAGTGATTTTTACCAAGTTGTTGGAGATGCTCTAAATTTTGATGTACTTTTCTATTAATTTGGTGAAAGTTAAAATAGTTTGATAAATTTAGAAGTCGATTTGTTTTGAAATGCAGGAGTATCTAGCAAAGGAACCGAAATCAGCACCTCTATCGTCTAAAAGTTAGCCTCCAAAGCTCTTGAAAACTAGCACAATCCAAAATTAGTAGGGGCACTTTCCCAAAAAGAAGGACCTTAAATTTGAAGTCACAGTTAAACTATTACTAGCTTGACCGAGTTCATGGAGAAAAATGTTACGTAGCATATATTCAAATAGGTACAACATGAAACCACTACATAATAATGATTGAATGGTGCTAATTTAGTATCACTAATTAATACGTGTATGTTTTTTTAACTTAGTGAAACTCACAAGTGTTTGACTTTGACTAAAATTTTAAAATGTTCCTTCTCTGAGTCGGATGGAGTATATTTTCTAATCTATCTTTAAATAAATCCCTAAGGCGTCTTTGCAGTAATTTGGCATTGTTGTCTTCCTCATTGACCAAGCACAAGCAGTGAGTTGCGTGGGATATCTTGGCGCTCCGTCAGGCCCCACCCCAGGACCAACGACGATCGACGTGCTGCAACCGTTGTCTCTTTGTAGCACTGGGGGTCCCACTTGTTGATAGTATACTACAGTAGCTTGGTACAATGGTCCTAAGTGCTACAGAGTGAGATGATCGGCAAGAGCTTGGCGTATTTTCTATTAGATTAGAAGCAGAAAATAAAAAGTAAATATTTTTTAAGCTGAAGCCTTCTTAGTAATTCTCGGGTTGACCCAACAACGACCTAAAGGAAGCGAAGCTTATTACATATACTACCTGGCTCTAGCTTATTTTATGTCTCATATAATTTGATCATGTTTTGATAATAAACTGAAATGAAATGAAATGAAATGGCAAGCTAACCACATCGTGGTTGTAAAAAGTGAGAGCAAAGTTTGGTACTATGCTGGGGGACATTCCTGCAAGTTGGCCAACTTTACATGTCAGGATGATCAGAGAGAGAGAGAGAGAAGAGAGAGAGCGAGCGCATCTGAAATTCTCAGTAAGGGGGCGGCCGCGGGGGCTCAGAAGCGGCGTGGGCCGGCCCGCCCCTATGCGCCCTTACACCCTGATGGCCTGACGGTAGGGCGGGCGGTGTCCGGCCGCCCCCATACAGTGACCTCCATGCAGGGCGGCTGGATCACCACCGCCACTACAGGTTAGATGTTAGAAGGCGGCGCTCAATCTAGAGCCGCCCTACAAGTGAATTTTCGAAAAAAAATAATTACAATAATCAAATCTGACCACAACACAAAGACATATATATATACATATATAATCAAATTCACATCATATTACATCCAAGTCCATCAAAAGTGCACCACAAGTTCATAAGTTCAAAGGTCCAACATTTCAAAGTCCACCAAGTTCAAAGTCCAACATTTCAAAGTACTCAACGACCTAGACCTAGGTTGTGCCACCGACGGAGGAACTCGTATGACGGATTGGTGCCTAATTCAGAAAGTAGGTTATGGTAATGACCTTTGACATATACAATCTGGTCCATTATGAAGCCGCATAGGTCACCTACCATCTCTATTAGCTCATCATCCTTGTAGACATCCCTTTTCTCTCCGTGTTCTTCTTCCCACTACATTGGTCACAAAAGCCAAGTTTAGGTCTAGAGAGATTGCAAAGCTAAGTTTTTAGGGTATGCATCATACTACGGCCTACTAAGGGATTCGAACTTACCAATTCAGGGTGTCTCCTGTAGCCTCTTGTGCAACTGATGAAATTACATAATATCCACAATGGAGACTCCCTGGCCTTTGCTTGGGGTACTGTGTGTGTTTCAATTCGCATATGGAAATGTCAAGTACAAGTATTGAAAACCACGTAATCTAGTGCCAAACTAAGTTGCACTTACCAAACACTTAGTTTTGATAGTCAAGTGGGTACCCTTCTCTGGATCATGCAGGCCACCGTATTCATTGATATAGATCCTGAATGCCCTGTTCGAATGAGAAACGATGTAATATCTTTATAAGTGAGGTCACTTAGTATGCAGAAGTCAATATCAAAGTGAATCATATAATGTCAAATAGGATTACAAATTTACTTACGTGGAGAGAATCCCTGTGAAGTCCATATATGTGTGAGGGTCATAATCTGCAGAATCACAGACCCATGCCATATTTCTCTTGATGTCGAGGCCTATGACTATCTAGTGGTCGCTGCATGAGTTTTAAATATAGAATAAACACATAAGTTTGTTTGCATCGAAATAAGATATACCGAACAATGTTTAAGTATACAGCCGAACTTACCTGAAGTGGTATGGTATCCATATTGTTTTGAAGCGTTGGAGATACTTCAAATATACGGCCATCCACGTCGCAACCTTAAGGCCCTCCTCCCTTATTTTCTTCTCACGGATCTTCTCTTTCTCCTCTCGCGTCTCCCCGCCAGCCTAGCTCGTGCATCCAGTTCCCATCTCTTTGGGTAATTAAAATTTATCGATGCTATAGGCGATGGGTCCATATACCCGGCCTCATTAGACTTTGTAGATTTAATAAAGTGTGCTTGCATTCTACAAATCACGACTTAAGTTAGTTACAACAAAATCCAACTAGGTTACATTGAGATCATATCAAGATGAAGAGGACTTACAGGCACCAAGTGCGAACCAGATTCATCGACATTCGACCGAGGCAAAAGCATTCGCAGACATCGCTGAAGTCGAAGGAAATGAGAGAAGCTGGGCCTTCAAATGTGCCAGGAGGTACTATAGCTTCCAACAATTCCAGTTTTGTACGTACATCATGCAAGTAGTACCAATCATGGAACCTTTTCATTCCAAGTGGCATCTGATTCATGTACCGATTTGGTAGGAAAGGTTTGCCTCTTACATACTCTCTCGGGCAATCCTTCGACCATGTGATCCTTTCAAGATTTGGATACTTCTTTGCCGGTTTGTGTTCATAGGGGTCAATGATGGTCCTGTGGGCAAAAATGTTCGGTCCTTGGTTCTGAGGCTTGAACTGGTCATGAGCATACCACTTGTACACATTGGTCTTCGGCAGTTCCACAAAAGATGTCGACCCTGTGTCCGTTCTTATCATGATGGGGATCTTTTTTTGAGCTTCACATTCTGGCACGTCCTCTCCATCTCGTGCATGTCTTTGTTCATGTGTCTGCGGCGCTTGTCTACAAGATCTGTGCTTTGTCTCTTCATCGGAGCGAGCCTGGACATGGGTGTGGCTCGGGAGCCACATGTGGCGTCACATCACGCCCGGCTCGGCATGAGCTGCAGCTGTTTGTGGCTCGGGAAGCACATGTGGCGTCTCGTCATGAACGGCTCGGCATGAGCGTAGGAGGTTGTTGCGGGCTGTGAGGCACATGTGTTGTCTCGTTATGCTCGCTCGGCCGAGAATGTTGCCGGGCCGTGAGTCACATGTAGCATCTCATCATGCTCTAGCGGTGCCCCCTCATCATGCTCCGCGGTGCCCCCTCATCATGCGGGAGGTGCCCCCTCATGCATCCAAGTGCTCCTCACGAGATGGTGAATATATCTCTCCATCCTCAACGGGGGACTTTCTGCGGATGTGCATCACTCAGAGTTGGTGATGAAACATTCAACACAATGTCCTTTTTGTACTAGAGGATGAACTATTTCGTGAGTAGTCCGAGCTCACTAATCCCCTCGCTAGTTTCAAAATCAACCTTATGCTTCAAGTAGTCAGGATTCACGGTATGCACCTCGACCTTTGTGTAGTCATTCGGGACCGGTTTGCCGTGCCAGATGGCGCCTAGAGTTGGAGGATGTGCCACACCCGTTGCCACCTCAGTCATCACCTATGCCCTGCCGACGGGAATCAACAGGGTGCAACTAGTTGGCTGCCGTATGTGATCGACTGAGGTGGAGGTTGCATTGGAACCTTGGCTGCTTTGAACATCCGGAGGGCTGCTAATTACAGCCAAGTCTCTAGGCGGGTCCATTTGTGTCCGCCGCTCAGTAGACAGTCCTGCCTCTTGGAGTCTCTGGTCGACTATTGAGTTCACTATGGAGTGAAGATTCTCCGGGTTTCTCCCATGTTTCTTGTACATCTCCCTCTCCGCATCGCCACGAAATCCTTCCTTCTAGGTCATATGTTTCCCTAACCCCCTGACACGGCCTGTGTGCTCGGGGTTTCCCAAGCCAAGGCTAAGCTCATCCTTCTCTCTACAAGGAGTGAATGAGCCCTTCTCGACGTCTTCAGAATATTTCATTATCCTTGACACGCCTCTTCGGTCTCTTGCTTGGCAAATTTCGACCGCCGCCCGATTCTTCATTCCTTGCAAAGACCCAACGCTTGTCGCGTGGCTTCAATTTCATCACTCTTGTGTTCCCAGTAGCTACGGCCTCTTCTTGCATCTTTATAAACACCACTTCCTTGCCATCGTAGCCACCGGGGCCTAGACGAGGGTGGTGTATGTTCTTCTTCGCTTGCAAGATGTTCTTTTCACTTATGGCCAAAGCTTCCGGCGTAGTCTTCTCAGCCACGAGCAACGCCCGGCACGACGGGAGTTATGTGTCCATACTTATGGTACGGAGTTAATCCCTTTTGGATGTACTCGGTGTTCAGCTCACTCCTCCACCGTTGGAAGGACTCTCCCATCATCTTCATAGCACGTCGTTTTACCAGGGGTAGCTTCTCCGCGGAATCCGAAATCGAAATTTTTCAACGATCTTGTTCCCATAGCACTTTCTTGTCCTCTACGGATAGGATGGCCAATTAGGGATTGATGGGTTACATTTGTCTCTCACGAGTGCCCCAATCGCATTGCGGAATTTTGATTTGAAGGCTTCGGCCTAAGGATCTCGCCCTTCTTCCCTACCTCGTCAATCACATAAATCATTTTGTCAGTTGGATATATGTTTGGCTTTCTGGGCCCTCGTTTCCTTTTTGCTTTGGTAGTCGAGGCCGAGGTTGTGCCCTTAGGTTGCGGAGCAGAGGCCACAATGGTAGTCTCTGTGCCTGTTGCCTCTGCCCTCCTGTCCCCTACTCCGTCATGTTCGGCGAAACGTGCCGGACGCCGACGTTGTCTTTTCAGAGGTGGGGGAGGAGCCTGTATAAACAATAGGTCAAAGTGTTATCAGAGGTAACACAAACATAGCATTAGCAAAATTTATGATTTACTAAGGGACTTTCATATCCCTACCTCCTCGTCTACCTCATCGTTTGGATCAAAGTCCTTGTCCAACTCATCCGCCGTTGGCTTCCATCTGACTTCATGTGGGAAAGGATCCTCGGGACTTTCATATGCCGAGGATGAAGCATCGTCCCCGCCAGAACCTTCATCATCCTCTCCTTCTCCTCCCTCTTCTCCCCCTTGCTCCTTGCCAAGCTCCTCCTGAGTAAGCAATTCTATATTGTGCGCCGCTAGTTCTTCGAACTGTTCCTGAGTAAGCTCATCATCACTTCCTTGCCCTCTAGGGCTAGGGTGCTCTTCAGGTGGGCTGGATCGGGCTGCATTGCTTGTTGTCCGCGTCATTTTGTGATTTGTTCTAACAAATGCAAGGAATAAAGTGTGCTTTAGTATCAATAGTAGTAGGAGTAGTAGAAGTAGTGGTGGTGGTGGTGGTTGTTGTTGTTGTTGTGGTGGTGGTGGTAGTACTAGTAGTAGTAGTAGTAGTAGTACTAGTACTAGTACTAGTACTAGTGTACTAGTACTAGTACTAGTAGTACAAGTTTGGGGCAATAAACTCCTGAAAAAACCAAGTAGTACAAGTAGAAACCCCTGTGCCCTCAAATTAGCGGGTTGCTGCTTTATATAGCCATTCACCGCTCTGTGGTGATCATAGTTCATAGACTAACATGACAGCCAGTAATAGGAAAAGAGAAAACCCATTGGCACTACAAGGCCATACACTTCTGGTGGAGGCTAGACTCCAATGGCACTCCATTTGAGACGAGTTTCCACCAGAAGCATATGGCCTAGGAGAAGCTATGGGTACTTGACTGTCATGTTGCCTCACTACACCTTTTGTATCATCGGGCAATAAACTCCGGAAAAACCCAAGTAGTACAAGTAGAAACCCCTGTGCCCTCAAATTAGCGGGTTGCTGCTTTATAGAGCCATCCGCCGCTCTGTGGTGATCATAGATCATAGACTAACATGACAGCCAGTAATAGGTTAAGACAAAACCCATTGGCACTACAAGTCCGTACACTTCTGGGGGAGGCTAGTATAATGGCAGTCCATTCGAGACTAGTTCCCCCCAGAAGCATACGGACTAGGAGAAGTTATGGGTACTTGACTGTCATGTTGCCTCACTACACCTTTTGTATCATTGGGCAATAAACTCCGGAAAAAAACCAAGTAGTACAAGTAGTAAAGGCCTCAGTACCATGTCAATCATCATTTGATCATGAAGTTGGAGCACAAAGGCATCATAACAGAGCGGCTACTAAACATTAAGCTAACAGGGCGGCCGCATCCACTTGGCCACATCCAAAGCACCTACTAACAGCACCTACACACTTTTCCCACATCACAAGCCAACAAGACCGACTGCCCGCCGCCGCTCCAACCTGATAGGGAGGTAAGATAGGGGGAGGTGGAGGTGGAGGAGGGATTCTTCTTGAGTTATGCTCCTCAAGAGCAGTGGAAGCTTCCTCAAAAGTCTTGTATTTCTGATGCACATTTCCCTTCACTTTGAGGACATACTTACTACACTCAGCCCAGCTAGTGTAAATACCAGGCTTATCGCCCTCGAAAACAACATACCACCAAGCAGGCATCCTTCTGCAAAGGAGAGGAGAGGATAGGAGAGGAGAAGAGAGGGTAGGAGAGTGTTAGGAGACTAGTTACAGTTGATAAGCCCCAACAGTAGTATAGTACTAGTAGAGTACTAGAGTAGAGCAGTAGCAGCTAGGAGAGGGAAAGGTTTAAAAAAGGCCTCAGAAACATGTCTAGCATCATTTGATCAAGAACTTGGAGCATCAAGGCATCAAAACAGAGAACAGAGAGTAGAGAGGAGCATCAAGGCACTATAGGGGCTGCTGGTAATGATGCCAAGTTACTCACAAGTTTTGGATCATCAGCTCATATTTTATAATAATGTATTTCGTCATCGGCAAAACAAGAGTACAGAGGAGTGGCATATAAATAGCCAGGAGCAGGCAGGAATAGAACATAAAAACCCTCATCATTGGCATAAGACAAGTGCTCAGTATGTATAAACCCTCATCATTCACATAAGGCAGGTGCTCATTATTTGAAAACCCTCATCATTGGCATAAGGCATATGCTCAGTATGTAAAAAACATCATCACAAGCAAGCTAAGTCATTATAACATTATAATTCATTATCCAAATTCAGCTAGAGTAGAGTAGTAGACATTAGGACAATAAGAGTGGTAGACAGTAGGACAGTATGAGTCATTATAACATCACAGGCAGTAGTAAGATTAGTAGACAGTGAGTAGTAGTAAACAGTAGGATAGTAAGGCAATTCAGTTAAGACAAGTTCAGTTTCCATTTCTTTGGGTAAGCCAATTCAGTTAGACAGTGAGAGGAGGAGGAGGAGGAGTAGTAGGACAGTGACAATAGACCGTGAGAGTAGTAGTAGGACAGTAAGCCAATCCAGTTAAGGCAGTGCCATTTCAAAATCATCAGCTTAGCTCAATTAATAAAAACATCGTTGCACATGCCTTATGCCTCAGGTTCATAGTAGCATCAAAATGAAACATCATTGCACATGCATTATGCCTCAGGTCATAGTAGCATGAAAATAAAACATCATTGCACATGCCTTATGCCTCAGGTTCATAGTAGCATCAAAGTAAAACATCATTGCACATTCCTTATGCCTCAGGCTAAGAGTAGTATAGAGGAGGAGCATAGTTTAAAAAATGTGATCAATTCAAAATAGCAGTCGACCTACAGTAGTAGTAGTAGAGGAGTGTCAAAAATTGTCATCATTAGCAACAGATAGAGTTCAGTTTAGGAGTTTTTGGGGACAAGGTATATAGAGTGCAACATACAAGTAGTGGGCATACAGGCTCAAATACTAGCAGGATAATCAGGACAGCATACAAGTAGTAAACAACTTTTAGGAGTAGTTTAGTTTTATTTCAATTTTAGGATAGCATACAAGTGACCATGAACATTTAGCTAAGCATATACCATGAATGAACATTTAACTACTTGAATGAACTAGATAGACCATGAACATGACAGTGACAGTGACCATAGTCCAAAACTCATTTGCCTCATGAACATGACAGTGATAGTGACCATAGGCAGACCATGAACACGATAGTGACAATGACACCGACCATGAACATGATAGTGATAGTGACCATGAACATTTGCCTCATTAACATTTAGCTAAGCATTATAGTGACAGTGACCATAGTCCCAAACTCTCACTTTTAGTTTTAGCTACTTGAATGAACTACCATGAACATGGCCATGAACATTTAGCTACTTGGATATAGGAGAATGACAATGACCATGACAGTGACCTAGCTAGACAGTGACAGTGACCAGGAACATCATCTAGCACATGACCATGACCATGAACACATCTCAAATAAGTAGAAAATGCTCAGTGAGCACATCAAGTTGCATCATAACTAGTGGCATTTGCATAGTGTCAAAAACAACAGCATCATAGTGACCATGACCAACATCCAGCACATGAACATGGCATGAACAACATCATCCCAGGGGCACAGGGCACATCACAGTGACCAGTAACACAGAAAAGGCAGAGAGGAAGGTGGACGCGGTACCTTTGCAGGAGGAGGAAGGTGGAGCGCCTCTACTTTGTTGGTGGAGTCTGCGCACGGGCAGCGTCGGTCGGTGAAGAGAGAGCACCGGTGAGCTTTGGCGCCGGTGAGCTCTGACCGGCGAGGGGGACGGAGAGGTGGGGACGAGGACGAAGACGGCGGGCACGGGACCGGCAGTGGGAACCCTAGGGTTTCCCCTGGGCCGGCGGTGGCGGCGCAGGAGGTAGGGTTCGGGGTTCCGCGCGCGCGCAGTGGTGGCGGCGGCGGAAACCCTAGCCATTGTGGGCGGTCTTCTTGGCGCGAGGGACGGAGAGGTGGGGGCGAGAGCACGAAGACGGCAGGCACGGTATCGGCAGCGGGAACCCTAGGGTTTCCCCTCGGCCGCCGGCGGCGGCGGAGGAGGTAGGGGCCGGGGTTCGGCGCGTGCACGGTGGCGGCGGCGGCGACAGAAACCCTAGATACCGGCCGCGCGGAGGAGAGCTCCGGGAGGGGGGCGAGGCGGAGGAGGATCCAGGAGGGCGAGGAGGCGGCGGAGGTTCCAGGAGGCGGCGGCGGCGCGGCGGATTTGGGCTCCGGTGGCGGCGGCGGATTTGGGCAGCCTGGCGGCGTCTTCGTAAGTGATGAAATCACCCCTGACTTAGCCGCTGGGAGGCCCTGGGAAGGGACCTCCCTTTTATATCGGGTAAAGACACCACCGTAAGGGCGGGCCGGAGGAGCGCCCGCCCTTACAAAGTGGGTTTCTTTTTTTTTTTTAATAAATTCATAAAAATCAAAAAATAATAGTATTAATATAAAAAATAGGAAAAATTAATTCCAATAATCATTAAAAATAAATATATATTAAATTCAGTAAAACAATTTTAGTAAAGAGAAAAAGAAAAAACTTTGAATTAAAAAAATTGATTCTTGGATTATTTTAAAAAATGGCACTTTGACCGTGTTTTCTGGAACCCTAGATAGCCTCAGATGCAAAAGTGATGAACAGCAAGTTTGTTCCACTCATCAAGATACACATTTGTTTCAATGGTCACCTTTTCATCTGAGATTGTTTGGACCACTCAAACATTGAAATTTCAAATTTTCACGGCTACACGCGGGTTTTCGACACCCTAGGCGGCCCACCTCGGAAAGTCATGAACATCAAATTTGATCCACTCATCAAGACATACAATTGATAGATAGGACATTTTTGCATTTGACGAAGTGTTACGAAAGTGTAGTTCTAAATCCACACGTCCCGCATGAAGTTTCCTTAAGTCTGTGTGGGATTCAAGAATTTGTGACTAGAGTTTATCAACACTTTCTCAAATGCAAAAATATTCTATGTATGAAATGTGTATCTTGATGAGCTCTAACTATCTTGTATTCAAAATTTTTTCATTTGAGGTCATTTAGTGCCTCGTTTGACCAGGGTTGACCATGTCTCGCCTTGGATTTTCAAAACCTGTGACCAGAGTTTACTGAAACTTTTCCAAATGCAAAAGTATACTGTGTATCAAAGTTAGAAATTGGTGAGCTATAACTACCATGTATTCAAAAGTTTTTCATTTGAGGTCATTTAGTGCCTCGTTTGACCTAGGTTGACCAAGTCAAACCTTCGTTTTTTCAGAAAAGATGCGTTGACCGGACCCTAGATGGCCTCAGATGCAAAAGTGATGAACAGCAAGTTTGTTCCACTCATCAAGATACACATTTGTTTCAATGATCACCTTTTCATCTGAGAGGGTTTGGTCCACTCAAACTTTGGAATTTCAAATTTTCATGGCTACACGCGGGTTTTCGACACCCTAGACGGCCCCACCTCGGAAAGTCATGAATAGCAAGTTTGATCCACTCGTCAAGACCTACAATTGATAGATAGGACACTTTTGTATTTGACAAAGCGTTACAAAAGTGCAGTTCTAAATCCATAGGTCCCGCATGAAGTTTCATTAAGTCTGTGTGGGATTCAAGAATTTATGACTAGAGTTTACCAACACTTTCTCAAATGCAAAAATATTCTATGTATGAAATGTATATATTGAGGAGCACTAACTACCATGTATTCAAAAGTTTTCATTTGAGGTCATTTAGTGCCTCGTTTGACCAGGGTTGACCATGTTTCGCCTTGGATTCTCAAAACCTGTGACCAGAGTTTACTGAAAATTTTCCAAATGCAAAAGTTTCCTATATATCAAAGTTAGACCTTGGTGAGCTCTAGCTACCATGTATTCAAAAGTTTTTCGTTTGAGGTCATTTAGTGCCTCGTTTGACCTAGGTTGACCAAGTCAAACCTTCATTTTTTCACATAATACGCGTTGACCAGACCCTAGATGGCCTCAGATACAAAAGTGATGAACAGAAAGTTTGTTCCACTCATCAAGATACACATTTTATTCAATGGTCACCTTTTCATATGAGAGGGTTTGGTCCACTCAAACATTGGAATTTCAAATTTTCACGGCTACACGCGGGTTTTCAACACCCTAGACGGCCTCACCTCGAAAAGTCATGAATAACAAGCTTGATCCACTCGTCAAGACCTACAATTAATACATAGGACACTTTTGCATTTGACGAAGCGTTGCGAAAGTGCAGTTCTAAATCCACAGATCCCGCATGAAGTTTCACTAAGTCGTGTGGGATTCAAGAATTTGTGACTAGAGTTTACCAACACTTTCTCAAATATAAAAATGTTCTATGTATGAAATGTGTATCTTGATGAGCTCTAACTATCTTGTATTCAAAATTTTTTCATTTGAGGTCATTTAGTGCCTCGTTTGACCGGGTTGACCATGTCTCGCCTTGAATTTTCAAAACCCGTGACCGAGTTTACCTTTGAAACTTTTCCAAATGCAAAAGTGTATCTGTGTATCAAAGTTAGAACTTGGTGAGCTCTAACTACCATGTATTCAAAAATATTTCCTTTGAGGTCATTTAGTGCCTCGTTTGACCTAGGTTGACCAAGTCAAACCTTCATTTTTTCAGAAAAGACGCGTTGACCGGACCCTAGATGGCCTCAGATGCAAAAGTGATAAACAGCAAGTTTGTTCCACTCATCAAGATACACATTTGTTTCAATGGTCACCTTTTCATCTGAGAGGGTTTGGTCCACTCAAACTTTAAAATTTCAAATTTTTACGGCTACACGCGGGTTTTCGACACCCTAGACGGCCCCACCTCGAAAAGTCATGAATAGCAAGTCTGATCCAATCGTCAAGACCTACAATTGATAGATAGGACACTTTTGTATTTGACGAAGCGTTGCGAAAGTGCAGTTCTAAATCCACAGGTCCCGTATGAAGTTTCATTAAGTGTGTGTGGGATACATAGGACACCTTTCTCACACACATACATTAATGTAGTCTCACACACATACATACATAAATATGGTCTTACACACATACATAAATGTAGTCTCACACACACACATACATTATTGTAGTCTCACACACATACATAAATGTACTCACACTTATTATAACTAGTTATCATTATCCTCCCCCGAGACAGTTTTCCACTTGACAGCTTTTCGTTCCGCCCATGGCAATATGTCTTTGGGTAGTTTCTTTTCCACATCATTGATCTTTTTAACAAAGTCTATGAAAAGCAGCATTTGATCGTACTTATTGTAGGCTTCAACATCTTCGACGCCATCAACTTCGATAATGTGTTGTTTTCCGGGGATAACCACATGCTTAGGTTTCTTCTTGGGGGGAGAATGCGAGCGGGTCGGTCATATAGAAAACTTGCATAACATGTGAAGCGAGCACCCATGGATCATCATGGAAGCCTATGTTCGGAGGTCCACGACCCTTAATCCGATTTCATTGATTTCATGTTTATTGAGCCGGCGACATTGAAATAGGGCCACATTTAGTGCCTCGTTCCATAGTCAAGTTCCCATATTTCTTCAATTATGCCAAAGTAGTCGACCTTTTGGCCCCCTTGTCGATTGCCACTACTCGAACACCGTTTTGGTTCACACTTTTACCGAAAGAAGATTGACTTTTTCTTAAAAGGCATGCCTTCGATAGGAGGTATGCTTCGTCTCTCGGGCGTTCCATCTATTGTCTTCTTTCCATAGACGATGCTTATATTTTTCACCATTTCGAACACATATTTTCCATCATGACGTCTCACCGGAGGCCGGTGCTCATCCTCTTCGATGTTGCCAAAGTACTTTAAGTACAGCTTGCTACGGTACCTATGCTTTAGGAAGCGACGGTTCCTGATGTAAACAATCTTCTTGGATCCATCTAGGTACACCCATTTAGTATCATCCAGACAGACTAAGCATCCCGTCTTGCCTTTGAACTGTCCAGACAAGGCAAACAACGCAGGGTGGTCATTGATAGTCACAAATATTATTGCTCTTAATGTGAAGGTCTGCTTTTGGAACACATCGTACATCGGCTCCCGGTCCTCCATAGTTTCTCGAATTCTTCCATCACGGGCTCGAGGAACACGTCCATATCAAAGCCAGTTGCCGAGGGCCGAAACAAGAACAAGTGAGGAAAAGATACTTTCTCTTCATACACAACCACGTCGGGATGTTGTACATCGTCAAGATCACTGGCTGGGTGCTGTGTTTGCTCGTCCTCTCATTGAAGGGATTCATTCCATCGGTGCTCAAGGTGAAACATACATTCCTTGGGTCCGAGCTGAACAGCTGGTTGTTTTTATCGAAGTCCTACCACTGACTGCCATCGGTCGGGTGTGCAATCACATCGTCATCGACCGGGCGCTCATCGTACCACCAAGTCATGAGCCACGCTTCCTTAGGGTTTAGGAAGATACGCCTCAACCGGTCTTTCACTGGCAGGTGCCACATTACCAAGGCAGGAATCTTCCTCTTCTTTGCATCGTTGCCTAATGGGGTGTCCTCTGGAGGTTGAGATTGTTGTACCGCCTTTTTGGAACCCTTCTTACTCCTCTTGTTCCCGGTGGCGGCTTCTCTGCCACTTTGTAGAGGTCATTGTCCTTATACCGACTTGCCCCACAATGAGGACATTTATCCAGGCCTTCGAACGTTTTACCGCGAAAAAGGATACAACGGTTGGGGCATGCATCGATCTTTTCATTATTACAATTTCCTAAATGCTTATCTATACCTACTAATAAAGAGGCAAAATTTCCGTCATGTTTTTTCGTCCATCTCCGATCTATGTTCGGATTTGCTTTTTTGGTAATCCTTTTGTTTCTCTTTTTCCCACCCAAATAAATCATGCATGCTAGAGTCCGAGTAAGAGATAGACTAGAAAAGATGCGCGGGAGAAAGAAAAAAACTACCTAGCTTTGGCTCCGTATAAATTCTAAAATATCTCCCCTCCGGTCTCCAAGGGAGAAAAAGAAACTACCTTGGTGCCTTACCAAGTCCTAAATGATCTCATGTCCAAGAAAAAACTAATAAAAAAATCATTTTCTTTATATACCTACAATGATAAAATAAATAATTAAAATGCATCCCAAAATTAGGAAGGCTTGGTCCAATAAAAATTATTGTATCAATTGTTTCGGTAGAAAAATAGCCTTCAATAAGAAAAAAATGAGCTATAACGCTATAAATCGTATATCTAAATTCACGTGAAAAAAGTTATGTTATTTCGTATAAAAAAATTATTATATCAATTGTTTATGAAAATAGCCTTAAATAAGAAAAACAATGAACTATAAGGCTATAAATTGTCTCTCTAAGTTCAAGTGAAGAAAAGATATGCTTTTTTTTCTAAATATCATTTTTCTTGCAAATCTCGTAAAACACATACGTCGGTGTTTCGTACCAGGGGGGTATAACACCAACGAGTAAATTACGTTGCGTGCTCCCTAATCCGGATGGTGATGCAAGATGGACACAAGCGTTTATCCCGGTTCGGGCAAAGAATGCCCTACGTCCGGCGAGAGGAGTGAGTTTCGTGTTATCTTGCACCGGGGTGCTCGTACGGGGTGAATACAAGCGAGTCCCGAGACTTAACGTGCGTGTGTGGGTGTGTCGTGAGTGAAGGCGCAAAGTGTTGTCGTCCCTCCCCCCAAAAAAAAAAACCCCCTCAAACTTGGCCCCGGCGTCCCCTTTTATAGGCCAAGAGGAGGCTCGGGGAGTCTGAGTAGATAGGGCTGTCGTTGCGTGACGTCGAGCTACATACGCCGTGTCAAGTCGTCGAGGCGTAGACGCTTCGCTCGGTCGGGCTCGAGCCTCGTAGCGGCATGGTCGGTGATGGCTCGCTTGTCCTCCTCGGTCGTGGGCCGACGTAATCGAGGCATGGCGTGGGCGTAGTCGAGCACATGCGTCCGGGAACCCCGCGGTAAGGTCATCGAGGTGGGAAAGACGAACGCCGTGCGCTCCATGCGAAGTCGCGTCCGCCGTCACTCCTCGAGTGGTTGGAGGCCGCCTCGAGAGGACCGTGGTCGGGCGATGGGACAATACGACGTAGTTGGTGGCATGGACGGTGTTCGAAGAGAAGCGCCGTACGTGGCACGGTGCACGGTATGGCCCCGCGGTGGCTCGAGTCGTTTGACCGGGCGCCCTCGAGTCCCAAGATCGAGCCGCCGCAGTCGTTTGGACAATATCTTTGTCTCGGACCTCATGGGTCTTCCGCACGAGAGTTGGCGAAAAGGTGATATTGATAGCTCGGTCTTAGCGGGGGCGGGCGCGCGGTGGCTTCTATCGCCCGGAATCCGGGGACGGGCCGTGTAATGATAGATTTGACCGGCGTATGTCCCGCGTTATGGGTTACGTAGCCATGATGTTAGGCGGAGTGGATGATATGTGATACCGTTCAAGTCCCGAAGCCACGTGAGGATATGGATGGGCAATGATTGTAGGCCCGCTCGAGCGGGCGCCCGCTCGAGCGTTCTCCGTCCCGCTCGAGCGGATGCCGTTCGAGTGGTTTCCGTCCCGCTCGAGCGGCCGCCGCTCGAGCGGTTTCCGCGTCGTCGTCTCGAGCGGCCGTTCGCTCGAGCGGTTTCCGTATTTCCTGTCGAGCGGGTGAGCGGTTGCTGCTCGAGTTTGGGAGTTTCTGAGGCCTTGCGGGCCTGGTACTGGGCCGGCCCAGTGTGAGGCGGATTGGGGTTTCTCTGGTTAATTCTTGGGAGATTTAGAGGTAGGATGGGTTGGGTTATTTTCTTCTAACGTACCTGATTTAGGACCCCTAATCTAGGTACCCGACAAGGTGCCCCCGAGCCCTTGTTTGATTGTGAAACTTTAAACAAGGGATCATGTAGTGGAGTTGAAGTACCTAGAGTTGGGATTATTGTCGGTATTTCGAGGAGTCATTCCGTCCTTTCTCCGTGGGGGGCGCGAGCGTCCCGCGGGGTAACCCCGAGGCCCCGGAGGAATGAGGCATTCCTCGGGGGCTTTGAGATGAACGATTCTCGGGCAAGAGTATTATTAATTGGAGTTGTGGTATCTCGAGGCGAAGATTTGTTCAATTTGTTCGAGCCCCGAGTTTTTCCGGCTCCTCCCGTGTCGAGGAGGTCGTTTGTGTGACTCGAGCTCCCGAGCCCCGAATGGCCGGGCCGGAGTCGTGATCCGTTCGTTGGATCTCTTGGATCGGATCCAAGTGGCGAGAGGTCCGACACTACTCGCGGTCGAGCGAGCGCCACACCCTCTCGTGAGCCGATGGTGGGTAGTCCAAGTGAGAGCTCGACTCCTTTCGAGGGGAGTCGGCTTCGTGGCCCGGGGCGCTCTCATTAAAGGGGCTCTTAGTTTCCAGAGGACCGGTCCCGTTCGAGGGGCCGGCGGCTCGAGTGCCTCCCGTCGACGGGATCTCTTGGATACCTAGTGCCCCGCCTTGGACACGCCATCTGGGTTCGAGGGTTCGTTCTCGAGCGGAACCTTTCGAGGGTTCCTTCCCATAGGCGCCCCTAACTCGGGTGCTCGAGGGCGGCTGTTCGAACCCGTCCGTGGGTCAGCCTCCGCTCCCTCGAGACTTACTTGTGGGACCGGGGTCCCTGGGTTTCTTACCGTGTAAGGGACCGTCCGTCGAGACGTCCCGTCATTGCGCCCATTTGATGCGCGTTTGTCCGTTGCAAGCGGCGCGCCTTTTTAGGCGGAAACCGGCGCATCGCGGCGATCGTGGCTTGGCGACGGTTCCGCTCCGTCTCGCGACGTGTGCGCCCGTAAAGTGGAGGCGGTTGGCGGTTTGTCGGGCATTTAATGTGGTTACCGTTTTTCGTCGAGTCCGCCGGTGCGCGCGGCCGTTGGATGGCGTAATCTGGGCCGTTGAACGTGGTTCACGCGGATCATCTTGGGCTCTATAAATATAGAGGAGCAGGCTCCGGTTCTTCTTCCCCGCAATCTTGCCTTCCTCGCCGCCTATGCCGGTAGTTGCGCTCGTCGTAGATTCAATCCGCGCCGCCGCCATTCTACGCAATTGCCGCCGCCGCCGGTGACCGTCGCGCCGTTCTCACCCGATCGTACCGTTCTCTCGCCGCGCCACCGCTCCTAGCGCCACCGCGCCTACGCTGCGCCGCCGCCGTCGTTTTCCCGTTCGCTTCCGTTACCGCCATGGGGAGGACATCCAAGAAGACGGGCCGAGCTCCGGCCGGGGCACCGGCCCGGCAAGGGCAAGGGCAAGGGCGCCGCCAAGCCTTCCGCGCCGGTGGTGATGGCGGACGCGCTCCCATGGCCTCGGTCCACGGTGACCGAGGGGATCCGCTCAACCGGTGAACGGCGGGTTACTTCCGCCCAATCCGGCCGGAGGGCTGCCGGAGTGGAGGGTGCCGAACGTCAACGACCTTGAGCCCAACCCCGCGGGGCTATGTCCCGAGCTTCATCAGGTTCCACCGGCGGGGGCTTGGGGCGCGGCCGAGCCGCTTTATGCGGGCGCTCCCCCATCATTTTGGGGTCGAGCTCCAGCATTTCAACCCCAACTCCATCTCGCTCGCGGCTACCTATGCCGCCGTGTGCGAGGGATATTTGGGGATGGCGCCGCAGTGGGATTTGTTTACCCACGTCTTCAAGGCGACGCTCTTCACCAAGGCGGTGAAGAACAGAAAGGCCGTCGACGACGTCGGTGACGCTGATGACGAGGAGGAGGGGGAGGAGAACGAGGAGGAGAATGAGGAGGAAACGGAGGAGGAGGAGGAAGAGGAGAAGGCGGTGCAGCAGAAGATCCGCCGCTATGTTCGAGCGGGCTCCTGCTCGCTCGGGCTGAAGAGGAAGGACTGCTGGTTGCCCGGTACGTGGTCGTCGAACAATGCCAACTGGGATCGAGAATGGTTCTACCTCCGCAACGAGGGGGCCTTTTCCCGGAGTACACCGCCGTGCTCACCGAGCCCGGCTTCAGTGGGCGCACGGCCGGCCCGGCGGCACGCCGGCCACGCCTAAACCCCCGCTCGACGCCATTGCAAGCCTCCGCAACAAGAGGTCCGGCAACTTCTTCTTCAACATCTCGCACGTGGTCGCCGAGTTCCACGGCCGTCGGGTGCTTCCGCTCGCGAGCGCCGCCGCGGATCGACCGGATGACGGAGGACGCCGATCCTATGGCGCTCGAGGCCGACAGGATGTCGACGAGCCCCCCGGTCGCCATGATCGTGGCCGGGTGCGTGACGCGATTAACGCGGGGAGGAACTTCAATGAGGACCAAGTCGGCATCTTCCGCATGCGCCCGGAGTACAACCTGTTGGGCTATGTAAGTTCTCTCGAGACCGTCTCTTCGTCGTATCTTTTGCTCGAGCAACCTTTATTGAAATTTGTTTTCTTTTCCAGAACATCATCGACCACGCGGAGTCGAGACCCCCGGTGAAGGAGGACGCGCCCGACCGCGAGGTAAGACGTCTGAGAGGCGAACGAGGGCACGCCGCCGTGGTCTCGAGGAGGGAAAAGAGGGCGCAGGAGGCTCTTGCGCTAGAGGAGAAGCAAAAAGCGTAAGGCTAGCGCCGCCGGAACGTGAAATACGCCGGCGGCGGGCACCCGACCGACCGGACCCCGGTCTCGAGTCGTCCCGACGAGGACGAGGGGGAGGACGATGACGACGATGATGATGAGGCGGCCGACGGTGGTGACGCTCGTCGTCGCTCGAGCCACGACGCTTGCCCGCTCTCGCGTGCGAGCCAACGTTGGCGCCGAGCCTTCGCGCGACGACTCGTCGCTTGTTCGAGCGGGTCGGCGGGGAGGGTCGTCGAGCCACGGCGCTCGAGCGCGTCGCCGGCCCCACGGGGCAACGGGGTGGGGCTTCTCAGCACTCTAGCCGCCGTACCCGCTCGTCGTCGCCGGCTCAAGCGGGGCGGCGGGAGGAGTCGCCCCGTCCCTCTAGCCATGGCGGTCGGGCGACGTCTCCGGCGCGGCGGGCGCCGTCTCCGACGCGGCGGGAATCCTCCTCCCGCCGCCGCCCTTCAAGTCCTGCGCAGCCCGTCGAGCAGCGCCGGCCTCCCTCTAGCGACCGTCGGGCTGAGCGATCCTCAACCGGCAGGTCCCAGGGCCCCGTGAGGGACACGTACTGCGCCGGTCAAGGAGTCGGCCCGGGTCTCGAAGCCCCGAGCGGCACGGGTGGTGGGCTCGAGATCCCCAAGCCCTCGAGTGACTCGAGGGGAGCGCGCTGTAGCCCGAAGCCCCGAGCGCTTCGAGCAAGCCGACCGGTTCGGACCGGGTGCTTTGTCTCGTCTGCGGGGTAAGTCTTTGGTCGACCTACCCCTTATTCCGCTTTTTTTTTTTAGTTGTCAGTGTGCGAATGCTCGGTCATAATAATTTTTTGTTTTTCTCTTTCTTCCAGGACTAAGCGTTCCCTTCAGACGTTGGCGCCCCTCCCCTCCATGGTGCCCGTTAAGAGGCTGAGGAGCGTGGGTGGATCAAGCGGCACCCCGTCGATGCCAGGTGGAGTGACTCTCCCTCCCTCTACTCCCATTTGGTTAGAGCGGGCCAAGGACGCACTTAGGCGTGGGAGGCTGACGGCCGCTGCGTCTCGTGCAGGTGCCGGGGCCGTGACCAAGGTCTCGGGGGAGGAGAGCGCCACCACCACCACGGCCCTGACTACCCTTCCGCTCGAGACTCCGACGTCGTCCGGCGCGCTGGGTGACGCGGCGGCGGGCGACCAAGGGGCGATGGCGCCAGAGCCGGCGGCCTTTATCCCGGCGACAGAGGCTGGATCGGAGCAGCAGCCCGTCACGCTCGAGGAGGAGCGCAGGGAGAAGGAGGAGGAGGAGCTGGCAGCCACTGATCGGCCGGTGGGAGACGTGGCGATGCAGGAGGCGGGCCCGGTGCCTGAGCCTCAGCCGAACCGGGCCTCAACCCCTCCTCGGGACATGGAGGTTGAGTCCTCAGCCGGGCAACGGGCCGAGGAGGGGGACGCCCAAGCCGCCGCTCGAGAGGGTGCGCTCGAGGAGCATCCCGCCGCCATGCAGGAGGAGGAGAGGGCGGGGGAGCTGGTGGAGCAGCAGGCGGGGCCGGTGGTGCAGCCTGCTGCCGCAGGCGTCGAGGAGCGCCAGCCGCAGGTGGAGGAGCGGGCTGAGCCAGAGGAGCAGCGGCTGCAAGCGGGGCAGCGATCGGAGCAGCTCACTGCTACGGGCAGCGACGAGCGTCAGGGCGACGAGCAGGAGCGCCATCTGCAGCCATATCAGGCGCCGCCACAACCTCCACGGCTGCTGGGGGAGCTGGTGCCCTACCTCGTGCCTGACTCGGAAACGGGCGAGGTGAGGTTCGAGGCCATGACCGACGCCGACCAATGGGAGGAAGCCCAAAGGAAACAGGCGGCGGCGGCCATTATCGACAGCCACATGCGGGCGGTCGGTCTCGGGCCCACCGAGCCCACCGATGTTTCCATCGAGGAGCGGAGGCGGGTCGAGGCGCGGGTGCTTGCCCGGAGGCGTCTTCCTCCCGGGAGCCGCCCGCAACGCCTGACATCTTTGGCGGAGCGGGTGGTAACGGCGGGCGTTGATTTGGAGGCGGTGAGGAGACTCCACTCCTCCGTCGATAAGGAGATGCGGGAGGAGTTCCCCATATGGGAAAGGCCGCCGCTGGTGCTCCCCGACCCTGTTGACCACGAGGCTCCTCCGATCGTGATGAACGACCAGAAGGAGCTCGAGGCGTATACGGAGGCCGAGGAACGCCGGCAATGGCTTGAGAACGCTTTGAAGACCGCCCTGTCGCTCGTTTCTGAGGACATGCCCCGGCTTCTTTCTGTGAGTACCTCTCATTGCCCTTTTTTGGTTTATCGTGATTATGACCTAATGTTTCCCCTTCATGGTTCAGACGACGCAAAGCCGCTCATATGCCAAATCGACTCACATCCTCGCTACCCAAGAGAGTGAGCACGAGATCCGGCGATACGTGCGGATGGGGCAGGAGGCCGAGGGCGAGCGGCACCGCTTTGCTCGGCTTCTTCGAGAGGCCAACGCCGCCTTGGTCGCCGCCAAAGAGGACGCCAAGAAAGCCCAAGACGAGCTCGCTCGAGTGGCGCAGGAGGCCGGCGCAGCGCAGCAGCAGGCAGGCGAGAAGCTTGCTCAAGCCGCGCAGGAGGCCGAGACTGCTCGTGGGAAGCTCGCGCAGTTGCATGCGGCTTTCGAGCAGCTCAAGAAGGATGCAGCCACGGCTTTGCGGGGCTACAAGGCCAAGTGGGGACATGGAGGAGCTCCAGAAGGAGAAGGCCGGCGTCGAGGCCTACGTAAAGGAGCTCCAGGCAATGGCCACCCGGGAGGCTGCCGAGAAGGAGGCTCTCTCGAGTGCTCTCGAGGTGGAGAAGGAGCGGGTGTCCAACCTCCGTCAAGTGGTGACGGACAAGGACCTCGCTATCCAGGGTGCCGGCAAGGCTCTCGAGGAGCTGCGTGTGGAGAAGCGCGACACCGAGCGCGCCCTCCGGAGAAAAGAGGCTGAGCTCTCGACTCGCTGCACCGGTAAGTGCTCGAGTCTTTTTTGTGCGTGATCCATACGTGTGGCTCGAGTACTTGATTAAGCATTTGACTATCGTCGTCTTTTTTTTTTTTTTTTTTTTTTTTCAGGTTTGGAGGCGGACCTGGCGGACGCGCGTGAGTACGCGAAGTCAACTCACGCGCTGGCTGAAGGCGCGCTCTCGGCCAAGGCCCGCATCACCGGCGCCATCGACACCCTTAGCGCCAGCTGGGGCTTCCCGCCGGTGGCGGACGTCGAGGGGCCAGATGCCGGCCGTGGCTATGCCGACCGAGTCGTCGAGTTCGGCGCTTCTCTGCGGAGCCGTGTCCGGGACGCCCTCATCTTTGCTGCGCGCCGGACGATGGCCATCTTCTACTCGGGATTCGCCGTCTCGAGGGAGGAGGCCCGTACCGGGATGGAGGCCGTAGCGAGCGGCTTTGCTTACGTCGAGGGCGAGCAAGAAGGAGGGGTCAACCCCCGGATCGAGCAGCTCAAGGCCGAGGCAGAGGAGCCGGGCGCACGTCTTGGAGATGATCTGCTGCGAGAAGTCCTCCCGCCTGTCGTTGAGTAGTTCTAGCCGGCCTGCGAGCCGAAATCTGGGCAACAAGGCCCTTGTAAGAAAAAATATTCCGGTCGTGGAATGGCCTAAGTGGCCTAAAAAATCTTGACGCTTATAACTTGAATCGTTATGCTCTGGTTTTTCTTTGCGCTCGACATCATTGTCCACTTCCCGCCTTTACTTTGTTTTAGCCGAGTGTTGGCGCGTGCTCGAACCGCTTCGAGAGGGGATGAGTTGGGGTTCCGTAGCTCGGAAGCGTGGGAAGCCTTCGCTCGATCGCCCGGCTCGATGAGCTCGAGGTGACACAAACACTTAGCTTACGAAAAATTTCGAGGCGAGGAAGGGAAAAATTACGCCGAGCATCGTTTTCGAAAAAAACTAGGTGCATTTTTCAAGGACTTCGGGGGTTACCCCCGGTCTAGCCCCGGGGGCTTGACTTTGTGGAAACAAAGTCGAGCCCACCTTGCGTATGAACAAAAAGTAAGAAACCGACTTATTTATTCATACCAACGGTATAATTTAAACGAAATATGTACAAGGCATCGAGGCCTAGGGGAAAAAGCGACGTAGCGTTCGATGTTCCACGCGTTGGTGAGGGTCGAGCCTTTTCCGTCGGCTAACTTGTACGTCCCCGGTTTCAACACCTTGACCACGATGAACGGACCTTCCCAAGGAGGAGTGAGCTTGTGGCGCCCCTTGTTATCTTGGCGTCGACGGAGCACGAGGTCGCCGACGTTGAAATCCCTTCGCGCACGTTCTTCTCGTGGTACCGCCGTAGCCTGGCGATAGCGCGCGAGTGTAGGAGCGCCGTGTCTCGAGCCTCCTCTCGCTTGGTCGATGGCGTTTGCTAGCCTCTCCCGATTAGTCTCGCTCATTGTAGGCCTTGAGTCGGGGACCCGTACTCGAGGTCGGTGGGGAGGATGGCCTCGGACCCATAGACCAAAAAGAACGGGGTGAACCCGGTGGCTCGACTTTCGGTCGTCCGAGACTCCACGGGACGAGACGGGAGTTCAGTCACCCACTTGTTGCCGTGTTTGTTCAAGCGTTTGAAGATTCTTGGCTTTAGTCCTTGCAAGATCATGCCATTTGCGCGCTCGACTTGGCCGTTAGTTCGAGGATAGGCGGCGCCGACCCGTTCACACGGATGTGATTCCGATCGCGAAGTCCAAGAACCTTTGCCCGTGAACCGGGTGCCATTGTCGGTGATGATGACGTTAGGGACTCCGGCGATGGATGAGGTCGGTGAAGAACTCGACCGCTCGCTCCGAGCGGATGTTAGTGATGGGCTTGGCCTCGATCCACTTGGTGAACTTATCGATAGCTACGAGTAAGTGGGTGTGGCCTCCGTTGTCTTTTTGAGGGGTCCGACAGATCGAGCCCCGCACCGCAAACGGCCACGTGAGGGGGATCATCCGGAGTGCGTGTCTTGGAAGATGCGTTTGTTTGGCGTAGAATTGGCATCCCTCACACGCTCGAACCGGCTTGGTGGCATCGGAACGGCGGTGGGCCAGTAAAAGCCCTGGCGGAATGCGTTCCCGACAAGGGTTCTTGGTGCAGCATGGTGGCCACAAGCCCCCGAGTGCATGTCTCGGAGCAACTTCCTGCCTTCCTCGATCGAGATGCACCGTTGGAGTACGCCAGCTGGGCTCCGGCGATAGAGCTCTCTGTCGTCTCCGTAAAGGACGTAAGTTTTGGCTCGACGAGCTAGCCGTCTTGCCTCCGTTCGATCCTCTGGGAGTTCTCCTCGAGTGAGGTACTCGAGGAACGGTGCACGCCAATCGGGTGGTGGGCTTGCGTCTTGGTCTATCTCCATGATCGTGGCCCCGTCGAGGGGGCATGGTTGTGGGAGCCGGCTCGGTTGTGGTCCCGTCCCAGCCCCCGAGTGCCATTTCACGGACGGCTCGTGAAGATCTTTCGAGAAGACGTTAGGGGGGAGCGGTGCTCGAGTTGACGCGATCTTGGCTAGCTCATCCGCCGCTTCATTGAAGCGTCTCGGAATATGGTTGAGCTCGAGGCCATGAAAGTTTGCTTCCAATTTGCGCACCTCATTGCAATATGCTTCCATCTTTTCGTCGTGGCAGCTCGAGGCTTTCATCACCCGGTCGATGACCGGTTGTGAGTCGCCTCGAGCGTCGAGGCGTCGAATCCCGAGCTCGATGGCGATACGCAACCCGAACGAGCGCCTCATATTCCGCCATGTTGTTCGAGGCGGCAAAGTGGATGCGCAAAGCACGTAGCGTATGTGCTCTCCAAGTGGTGAGATGAAGAGTAGGCCCGCGCCGCTCTGTTTTCATGAGCGACCCGTCGAAATACATGATCCACAGTTCGCCTTGAATCAGACCGGGGGAGTTGGACGTCGGTCCATTCTGCCACAAAGTCGGCCAGCACTTGGGATTTGATAGCTTTTCGTGGGGCATAAGTGATGGCCTCGCCCATGAGCTCGACCGACCACTTAGCGATTCGACCCACTACTTCCCGGTTCTGAATGATTTCCCCGAGCGGGAACGATGACACTACTGTCACCGGGTGGCTAAGGAAGTAGTCCGGAGTTTTCGTCGCGTGATCACGATCGAGTAGAGCAACTTTTGGATATGAGGGTATCGGATTTTGGCGTCTGAGAGCACCTCGCTGATGAAATACACCGGCCGCTGGACAGGGAGCGCATGTCCTTCTTCCCCGCCTCTCGACCACTATGACCGTGCCGACCACCCGAGTAGTTGCGGCAACATAGAGGAGGAGGGACTCGGCGGGTTCATCGTCTCGAGCTGGTCGAGGTGGCACGAGTACGGGGGAGATGTGAGCATGCTCTTCGGCTTTGAGAGGGCCTCTTCGCCGGGCGTCCACGCAAAGTGCTCAGCTTTTCTGAGGAGCCGGTATAGGGGCAAGGCTTTCTCTCCTAAACGCGCAATGAACCGACTGAGCGCAGCTAGGCACCCAGTGATCTTTTGCACCCCTTTCAGGTCTTTGATCGGCCCCATTCTCATGATGGCCGCGACCTTCTCAGGGTTGGCCTCGATGCCGCGCTGGGAGACAATATACCCTAACAACATGCCTCGAGGCACGCCAAAAACACACTTCTCGGGATTCAGTTTGATGTTTCTAGCCCGGAGGCATTCAAACGTCAATCTGAGGTCCTCGATAAGGTTTTCTACCTTTCGAGTCTTGACAACGATGTCGTCGACGTAGGCCTCGACGGTCTCTCCAATGTGTTTCTCGAAAACACGGAGCATGCGGCCGATATGTTGCCCCGGCGTTTCGAAGGCCGAAAGGCATCGTGACATAACAATACATGCCCATGGGGGTGATGAATGAAGTCGCGAGCTGGTCGGACCCCTTCATTTTGATTTGGTGATAGCCGAGTAAGCGTCGAGAAAAGAAAGTACTTCACAACCCGAGTGGAATCGACAATCGATCTATTCGAGGTAAAGGGAACGGAACTTTGGGACATGCTTTATTTAAACCAAAGTGTAATCTACACACATCCTCATTTTCCCGTTCTTTTTCTCTACTAATACGGGATTAGCTAACCACTCGGGATGATGTACCTCCTTGATGAATCCGGCCTTCTCGAGCTTCTCAACCTCCTCGCGGATGATCCTACGCTTCTCCTCGTCGAAGCGGCGCGGCGTTGTTTGACAGAGCCTCGAACCGGACGGATCTCCAAGGCGTGCTCGGCGACATCCCTTGGTATGCCGGGCATATCCGAGGGACTCCACGCAAACATGTCGGCGTTTGCGCGGAGAAAGTCGACGAGCACCGCTTCCTATTTGCTTTGTCGAGGGTGGCGCGATGGTCAACGTCTTTTCCCCGAGGAGCTCGGATCGAGCGGGATCTTCTTGGTGTCGTCGGCGGGGTCGAAGTTGCCGGCTGTCGCTTGGGCGTTGGGGGAGAGGCCTCGGCTGCCATGTGGTCGAGCATCATGGCTAGGTCTTCGATGTTCCTAGCACGTTTGCCAACGACTCCCGTTCTCGACGCACTCCACGTCGCGGTGGTAGGCGTGCTCGTACGTGGAGCCGATGGTAATGACTCCTTTTGGTCCGGCATCTTGAGCTTGAGGTAGGCGTAGTTGGGGATCGCCATGAATTTGGTATAGCATGGCCCGCCCAAGATAGCGTGGTACGTCCCCTCGAATGTGGGTACGTCGAAAGTTAGGACCTCTCGACGGAAGTTCGAGCGCGTCCCAAAGACAACGGGGAGGTCGATGCGGCCGATCGTGAGTGCTTTCTTCCGGGACCACCCCATGGAAGCCCCGGCGCTCGGGCCGGAGGTCTCGCTTTTGTGAGGCCGAGCAACGTGAGGGTCTCCATGTAGATGATGTTGAGGCTGCTGCCTCCATCCATGAGAACTTTGGTGAAGCGAGCGTTGAGGATGATTGGGGCGACGACGAGAGGGTACGAGCCGGGGTTGGTGACGTGGTCGGATGATCATCACGGTTGAACGTGATGGAAGCATCCGACCGTCGAGGAATTGAGGCGTGGCGGGTTTCATGGCAAAACCTCCCCGCGCTCGGCCTTCCGCTCTCGGCGTGTCATCCGGGTGGTCGGGCCGCCGTAGATCATGTAGCACTCGGTGATGGGCGGATACCCACCATCGTCATCGTCGTTGGCCCGATCCTCGCCACCCTTATCCTTCTTGCCATCGTCCTTGTCAATGCCAAATTTCTTGAAGTAACCTCGAAGCATGCGGCGGTCCTCGAGGTTATGTTTGACCGGCTCCTTGTGGTATGGGCGGGGGCTGTTTTAGCATCTTATCGAAGACGCCCCCATCCGGTGGGGGTCTAGGCTTCTTGCGCTCGGCCGCGGCCACCTCGTCTTCCACGACCGCGCGCTTGCCTTGCCGGTTGCTCTTCTTCTTCTTCCCATTCTTCTTCGGGTCTTGCTCGATCCCTCACCGCCCCCGGGGCGGTGCGGGCTTGTTTCCAGCCCCACCAAAGAAGGCTCCCACGGCCTCGTCGCCGGCGGCGTAGTCGGCGACAACGTCCATGAGCTCGTTCACCGTCTTTGGGCGGTTGCGCCCGAGCTCTCGCACGAGCTCTTTGCACGTGGTGCACGAGACAAACGCCGGGATGACGTCGTGGTGCGGGATGTGCGGTAGCTCGGTACGCGGCTTGGAGAAACGTCGAGCAAAATCCCGGAGAGATTCCGTGGTATTCTCGCTTGCAATTTCGGAGATCCCACGAGTTGCCGGGTCGGACGTACGTGCCCTTGAAGTTCCCCTCGAAAACGGACCAAGTCGGCCCAATCGTGGATCGATGGGGGGAGTTCCTCGAGCCACCGTCGAGCGGTGTCGAGAGAAACGGCGGGAGTTGGCGTATGATCGCCTTATCCTCTCGTGCTCCTCCCGAGGCCGGCGGGCCGGCCGGAAGTCGGCCACCGAGCTCCGGCTTGGTCTCCCGTTGTACTTGACCACGCTCGTGGGGGTCGAAACGGGTTTGGCAACGGCGTGTTGCGGATAGCTCGGATCGAAGACCCGAGGCCCGGTGGTTCGAGAAACCGCCGATCCTCGTCGCCGTCGTAGCGTCCCCCTCGATGGGCCTTGTAGCCACGGTCCTCGGCACCCGCGGCCTTGCGTCGTCGGTTGTCGTTGATGTCATGACGCGCATCCGGAGGTGCACGGTTGTCGAGGATGCGTTCTCGAGCGGGTGTTCTACCACCTCGAGGGGGTGCCTCCCGGTGGACGGAACCCTCCCGCTCGTGCCGTGGTTGTTTCAGGGCCGCCTCACGCCGCCTCGAGGCCGAGCTCTCGGCCCGCCGGACGGCGGCGACTTGGAGGAGCCCCGGATCTCGTCCCGTATCCGTAAGGCGTGGGGATTCGAGGGTGCCGGCATGTCCCGCAAGAAGATAGCGGCCGCAAGTACATTCCGGCTTGCTCGAGGGAAATGGGCTGGCTCGGGTGGCGCTTCTGGCCGCCCGTCGTTGACGATGCGGTTGAAGACTTCCGTGCCTTTCCTCGAGCGCCAAGAGCTCGAGGAGGGGTGGATGGTTCTGCTCAAGCGCGCGCTTGAGCAGTTCCAGACTTGCGCGTTCCTCATCCATCTTGGCCTCGATTTCCCTGAGCTGAGCCCATTGTGCCGCTTGAGCATCGCCTTCAGGTCGTCGATTGTCTTGCGCTCGTGGCGGTGGTCCCCGCGGCTCGATCACTGTTGGGGCTGCGGCCGCCGATGTTCCGACCGCCGGGGTCACCTCGCCCGGTTGGCTGCGGGACGGCCATGGCGGCGTCATCTCGGTCTCGTCATCCGACGGGACGTCGTTGTTGAGATGAAAACACTCGCGTGCCGGGTCATAGCACCCCGAGTCCGAGTTATCGGAGTCCGGGCTAGCGCGGACGGCGGCGTCGGGGCCTTCCGTGCTCTCCTCCTCGATCCGGCGGCGCATATTCCCGCCGTGTTGCGGCGTTGCGAGCCCAGTGCTGTTAAATCCATGGTTTGCGACGCCGGCCATACAATCTCCAAGTCCATGGTGGCACGCGGGGAGGGGGCCGGGGCTCTCCTCCCGCGGTCCCATGGCCGACCGGATCTCGCGGTAAACGTGGTGGCGGCGTTGGTGAGCCCAAACGGAGCCTCGCGACGAGCTCGGTAGAGCCCGTGTGACGACGGGTTGGGCGATGTCGGTCGCGCGCGCTCGAGATGCCACGCCGGGCTCTCGGCGATCGCATGGCAAACGTGAAGCTAGGGTCCACGTCATGGGCTCCCTGTCCATGTGGCACCTCCGCCACACCCTTGGCACTCCGCCGGGTGCGTCGTGGTGTCCGGGCCGGGAGGGCACACGAGCAGGGTGCTCAAGGCTCTGTGCCTGCTGGCGGCGGTGACGATGCTGGTGATGTCGGCGACGCGGTGGCGAACCGTGGTGGCGCGGCCGGCGCGCGACCCCACCAGCGCGCGGTGCTGATGAGCGTCCGGCTCCTGGTTCTCCGATCGAGAGTAGAACCATGTCGTGGCCAGGGCCGAGCGACACGAACTCTAGGCTCCCGAACCAGATCACCGTAGCGAACGGGAGCGTTGGAACGGGTGATGCCATCCGAAAAATGGCGGGAGTCGGGTAAGAACACGCAGTACCCCTACCTGGCGCGCCAACTGTCGGTGTTTCGTACCCCGGGGGGTATAACACCAACGAGTAAATTTCTGTTGCGTGCTCCCTAATCCGGATGGTGATGCAAGATGGACACAAGCGTTTATCCTGGTTCAGGCAAAGAATGCCCTACGTCCAGCAGAGGAGTGAGTTTCGTGTTATCTTGCACCGGGGTGCTCGTACAGGGGTGAATACAAGCGAGTCCTGAGACTTAACGTGCGTGTGTGGGTGTGTCGTGAGTGAAGGCGCAAAGTGTTGTCGTCCTCCCCCCCAAAAAAAAAACCCCCTCAAACTTGGCCCTGGCGTCCCCTTTTATAGGCCAAGAGGAGGCTCAGGAGTACAGAGTAGATAGGGCTGTCGTTGCGTGACGTCGAGCTACATACGCCGTGTCAAGTCGTCGAGATCGTAGGACGCTTCGCTCGGTCGGGCTCGAGCACGTAGCATGGCATGGTCGGTGATGGCCTCGCTTGTCCTCCTCGGTCGTGGGCGACGTAATCGAGGCATGGCGTGGGCGTAGTCGAGCACATGCGTCCGGGAACCCCGCGGTAAGGTCATCGAGGTGGGAAAGACGTAACGCCGTGCGCTCCATGCTGAAGTCGCGTCCGCCGTCACTCCTCGAGTGGTTGGAGGCCGCCTCGAGAGGACCGTGGTCGGGCGATGGGACAATACGACGTAGTTGGTGGCATGGACGGTGTTCGAAGAGAAGCGCCGTACGTGGCACGGTGCACGGTATGGCCCTGCGGTGGCTCGAGTCGTTTGACCGGGCGCCCTCGAGTCCCAAGATCGTAGCCGCCGCGATCGTTTGGACAAGTATCTTTGTCTCGGACCTCATGGGTCTTCCGCACGAGAGTTGGCGAAAAGGTGATATTGATAGCTCGGTCTTAGCGGGGGGGGCGCGCGGTGGCTTCTATCGCCCGGAATCCGGGGACGGGCCGTGTAATGATAGATTTGACCGGCGTATGTCCCGCGTTATGGGTTACGTAGCCATGATGTTAGGCGGAGTGGATGATATGTGATACTGTTCAAGTCCTGAAGCCACGTGAGGATATGGATGGGCAATGATTGTAGGCCCGCTCGAGCGGGCGCCCGCTCGAGCGTTCTCCGTCCCGCTCGAGCGGATGCCGTTCGAGTGGTTTCCGTCCCGCCGAGCGGCCGCCGCTCGAGCGGTTTTCGTCGTCGTCTCGAGCAGCCGTTCGCTCGAGCGGTTTCCAGTATTTCCCTGTCGAGCGGGTGAGCGGTTGCTGCTCGAGTTTGGGAGTTTCTGAGGCCTTGCGGGCCTGGTACTGGGCCGGCCCAGTGTGAGGCGGATTGGGGTTTCTCTGGTTAATTCTTGGGAGATTTAGAGGTAGGATGGGTTGGGTTATTTTCTTCTAACGTACCTGATTTAGGACCCCCTAATCTAGGTACCCGACACATACGCTCATACATATTCATACACTCATCACTATGAATGCACATGCATACATCTTACATGTATGAGCACCTACGAAGACAATTTCCTAATTTCGCCGTTTACAACTACGAGATTTACAAATTACCAACTAGATTGGCGAGAGTAGTATATTTCTCGGTTATTTTAGCTATGAGTAATCAATTTTATAAAAGTAGAATGAGTATTTGCTATATATACACAATTGAAATGATTGTAGCGTCATCATCTATCAATAATACTATGTCTCGATCTTTGTTTATACATCCGCATCTGATACGAATCATCTTCTACTTAGAACTCATGTGTCTCCATCTTACATGGTTCCGTTATCCATGTTTCCACATCCATTAGAAAGTACCGGGAGATCAAAGGCTCCGCCTCCGATTAGTGATGTTCAATAAAGAAATTGAACCCTAGGGAGTCCAAATTAGGAACCGAACTGCTATTAAGGCTCTTGTAACCACTAGGTTACATGCCCTTTCGCACCATCAATTTATTGATATAGTTTTGATTACAAACGAAGCTTGTTTTCATTGAAATCGGCAATGGTCGAATTATTAAACCTGCTATGTAAAATGAGAGGAGTGTATCATCATGATCATCGATGAACAAAGCAATCTTTGACATGTCACTAACTAACTTCTTGTTGACTTTATCCAGATATATTAGATTATATATTTCATGATTTCTCAAAGAAAGCCATAGCGCTCAATATTTAACTATAGTAACACTAGATAGTATAAAAAGGTTGTTCTATATTTAAGTTTAAATACTTCCATGGGTTGTGACATGAAAAAAGCTGTAAAGGTGGTATTTTAAATTGACAAAACTCTAATACAACATTTGCATATTATTGCCAACATTAACCTATCTCATAGATGTCGGTTATTATATAATAAATAAATTATAGACTTTGGTTTTTTATATAAAAATAATAAAACATAAATAGATATGTATTATTTTTTTCTCTCATTGTTTTCTATGGATATGTGAAAGATTTTTCTCCCGTCGCAACGCACGGGCATATATGCTAGTATTCTACAAAAAATATGTTATTTTATTTAACGCTTGGACACGTATGGGGCTCATGTACACTAAGAACATGTTTAGTTCTTGCTGATGAGATGTGATACACGAGTATATCTATTAATTAAAAGAACCGAAATCAACTCCCCACATCGTCTAACACTCTTGAAAACTATAAAAATACTAATACTAATAGGGGCATCTTCCCAAAAAAGAAAGTCATTAAAATGTTAGTCAAAGATAAACTAGTATTAGCTTGACCGAGTTCATACAGAAAAACATTAACATACATTTGTCATGACACCGACTAGCTATACAATATGAAACTAATTGAATGGTGATAATTTAGTATCACAAATAGATATGGATATGTTTTAAAACTTATTAGTCAAAATCACAACTATTTGACTTTGACTAATAAAATTTTAAAACGCGCCTTCTGTGAGTCGGATGAACTACTTTTAATTGTATCTTAAAATTCCTACGATGACGTCCTTGCTAGAATTTGGCACCGTATTATCCAATCATGGACTAATTAGGCTCAAAAGATTCGTCTCGTGATGAACAACTAAACTGTGTAATTTATTATTTTTTACCTATATTTACCGCTCCATGCATAGATTGAAAGATTGATATGACGGAGAGAGTTAAAAAATCCTAACTTTTGAACGCATCCAAACGAGGCCGGGGCCTAGCTAGTGGTGGGCCAACGAAGTGGCTGCAGCTGTTGGCTCTTTGTAGCATGGTGGTCCTTCTAATCGACCGCTCTTGATAATAGTACAGTAGCTTGGTACAATAGTACTGTGTGCTACAGTAGTGAGATGATCGACTAGTAGAATTCAATCAATTATTCAAATCCCAAAACTCTAGAAAGACATATAAAAATCTAGCAAGATTGTCACGTGGTTCAGACCTTTGATGTGGACATGCATGTAGAGATCCGATCCGTGCGCAGTGCGCTCAACCACTCACACGACACAAATGTAATAAGCATGTATCTAAGAGGCCGGCAACAGATTTGTGTTTTTTAAAATAAATTAAAGAACAAAAATACAAAGTAAAGATACAGTATGTGCCAGCTACTAACTAATTGTTGTGTCATGCCATTTCAGATAAGGGTCCTGCTAGCGCTAGGACGTCCTAAGTTAGGACGGTCAGCGCTAGCAGGCCCGGCCCATCTCCTCCGCCCGCACCGCGCAAATACACACACACCCGCGCGGGCCGACGCTCCCCGACGCGCGGGCACACACACGCATCCACACACATGCGTGCACACAGAAGCACCCCGCGCGCGGCCCTGCTCCTCCGTGCTGCCGCCGCCGTCCGACATGGTCGCCGTGCATCTGAAACAATGAGAGGAAAGAAAAATGAAACATCAAAACATCACCCCAAAAATCCTGAAACAAATGTTTCGATATAAACGAAACAGATGACTTATTGTAAAAGAAACAAAACAAAACCGAAATTGAAACAAAACCAGAAACTGAGAGAAACAAAAGACGAACTACATCGAAACACAGAGAGAACAAGCCCCAAACCGCAACGCTAAACCAACCGCAACATAGGCGGGTGAAACATCACCCCGGCAATAAATGAAACACCCGAAAAGTGAGAATTGAAACAACAAAATCAAACCTAAATGCAGCAACATCACAAAAAAAAACGAAAAAAGCCTGTTGTACCAAAAGACAACGTCGTGATGTAGCAACAGGGGGCACCATGATGTAACAGATCCAAAAAAGGGGGGAGGATAGTGGGAGAGGAGAGAAGAGAGAGTAGAGAAGATAGAGGATGAGCCCTACCTATGCCAAAAAATGGGCGGATCAATCGCCGCACCGGCCGGATCCGGCGGATCTGCGGCCGGCGTCGACAGATCCACCTCCGCCGCCATCTTTGGAAGGAGGGAAGAAGGGCCGCCATCGCCGGAACCCTAGCTCGTCGCCCGGAGGAGGGGGTGTCGGATCCGCCGCCCCCGACCCGATCGTGGCCGCCGCGCCATGGGAGAGGAGGGAGGAGGGAGGAGGGGCTTGGGGGTGGTAGGAGAGGTCGCCGGCGTCGTGGGCGGGGAGGGAGGAGGAGGAAGCGCCGCCGTCAACGTCGCCATGTTAGAGAGAGAGAGAGAGAGAGAGAGAGAGAGAGAGAGAGAGAGAGAGAGAGAGAGAGAGAGAGAGAGAGAGAGCGCGGGTGGGGCTCGCCCCGGCTCTCCGGAGACCTGTGGCCGCCGAGCCCGGATCCGGCGAGCCCGCAAGCTGCGGCGGCCAGATCCGGCCCCGCCATGGCGAGCTCGCCGGCGGAGGAAGCGAGCACGGGCGACGGTGGTATGAGCGGCGAAGGGAGAAATGCACGGGCGGCATGGCGAGCTTGTCGGAGGGGAGAGCACGGCGGCGGTAGGCGCGAGCAACGGGGAGGGAGGGCGCTAGAGCTCGCCGGCGGCCGGAACTCACCGGCGCGTGGACTGCGAGGAGGCGGCGGAGACACCGAGACGAAGCGGCGGAGCGTGGCGGAGAAAATGAGCGGAGGCGTGATGTGATGAGGGGATAAGGTTTAGGCGTAGCCACTGCGCGAGTACTTGCTTGTGACCATGCCTCCGCCCAGGGTGGGCCGTCGTGGGCTGTCCACTTGGGCTGCGATGCGTGTCCGATCGCTAGGACGTTCGAAGACTAGCATTACCGTTCAGATAATGGACCTGTTCGGCTAATTTTTTTTTTGACAAATCTGTTCGGCTAATTAGATATCAGCTGATTTCAGCTGAACTTGTACAGCAACCAATTCAATTAAAAAAAGGAAGAGGAGCACTGGCCGCTGGCTAATTCAGTCAGAATCAGTCCAGCTCCGGCTAGCCGAACAGGGCCAATAAAGTTTGCTGTTAACTTTTAAAAAAAGTTTGCTGTCGTGCCATTTTAGATTTTTTTTTGAAAAAAAACTTATAAATTGACTAGGTGGCATGGCATTTTTAGTAATTCTCGTACATAATTAAATGAAATAGAATAGAATAAAGTAGCAAGCTACCACATCATGGTGGTAAAAGTGAGAGCAAAGTTTTTTACTATGTTGGGGGAAATCCCTGCAAGTTGCCCAACTTTACATGTCATCGGGGTGTGATCGACAACAAAATGCAGTCTCCTTGTGGGTAGAGTATAGGAGAGGCAGCCGATCGAGTGCTGAAATTGTTGGTGGGGGATGTGGGACAGCTTGACTTTATTGTTCAGGATGAGATTGAGTCAGCTGAAAAGAGGGGATCCCAAATTATGCCCGCGGAGAAAAGGGGCAAATTATGCCCGCGGAGAAAAGGGGGATCGACCTCATGTCCTCATCCCATGAGGCCCCCAAAATCCAAAGCCAAGTGTGCAGAATGCAGATAGGCACCGTGAGATGCTCACTCACTCACGCTTCAGAGCTCAGACATCCTCTCTCCGCTCTGTACTCTACTCCTACTTTGTGACGAAGAATATTGTCAGCACCTGTGCCTAATTAACCTAACCTGCTTTGCAATGCAAGGATAAGATTCCCAACGATGCATGCATGCATAATTGTTTCAGTCATGCCTGCTGCAGCTTTTGTTAATTAAATTAAACAGCACGTGAAGAAGGAGATGATGAAGAAGAAATCGCAGCTCCGTTTGTGTCGCAAGCAACTGTATTGTCTGAGTGAGCGAGCGCAAGCGTCAGTTGACCATCTCGTATCAGCTCTGCAACTCAGCTCGACGAGTCGCTGTCACCCAAAGCCAAAGACGTTTCACAACCTTCGGCTATCTGTCGGGGCTGATACGTACTGATACGATACGATACCTTGTTCACCATTGCCGCTGCTAATGATCCATCTCTCTCAGTTCAAGCTAGTGTTGTCATCTTCTGGCTCTCAGTTTCAGCCACACGCAGCAGAGTGGTGCATCTATTTTGTAATCGCAGGATTTATGATTTGCGCGTTACAGCACAATCACAGGTCACAGCAGCTGGCGAGTGGGAACGGCGGAGACTTTCCAAGTCAAAGTCGTCCCTTTGTTCCCCCCCTCATCACAGATTCAGTCAAAACTCGATGTACCCGTACGCGTACGCACATGCGACTCTGCGCCATCAGACATTATTACACACTGCAGTTCCTGCTAATTCTTCATTACACTCTGCAGTAGCACTCTGCATGTAGCCGAACTTGAAATGCATGACTTCGCTAAGGCCTTGTTTAGATTCCAAAATTTGGAACCAAAGTTTGTATAGTAAATGTTCCGTCACACTGTAGCAATTTTATTTTTATTTGGTAATAATTGTCCAAACATTGATTAATTAGGCTTAAAATGTTCGTCTCGTAAAGTACAATAAAACTATGTAATTAGTTTTTTATTTCATCTATATTTAGTACTCCATATATGTGCCGACATTTTGATGTGATAGGGAATAAGAATTCTGCATAGTGAATTTGGTGGTCAAATTTTGAAATCTAAACAAGGCTAAGGAGCATAAACCAAACACTTCAGTTGGAGTACTAAACACGGTAGTACACAGTGCGTACAGGATTTCAATCACACGTAGTACTAATAACAGTAGCTGAAAAATACCTCAGTCAAAAGCTCAGCTGTTTATTAAGCAAGATGAATCCAAACATGCTCGTTTGAATGAATTACTCCAAGAAACACTTGTTAGCTCTTTTCTACGCCTCGCGCCGTGACCCTTTTTGTTTGCTTGTTTTATTTATTTATATCATTGCCATTCCATCCTGGTTTTGCATATCCAGAGGCGACTGACGACAACCATTTTATACGAGAAGGTGGAGACTGAACTGTTGGCGAATAGTGCAACTGATGGATCAAAGCAGAGCAGTAGTGTGTGTCCTTTCTTGAAAACTATACAGTTCCGGCCTACTACGATCGTACTACAGTTCTTATTCTTATGAAGAATTTGCCGGGCAAGAACGGATTAAATCAAATAATACTAGGGCCTTGTTTAGATTGCAAAAAATTTCAACTCGATAAATAGTAACTCTTTTGTCTTATTTGACAAATATTGTCCAATCGTGGACCAACTAAGCTCAAAAAATTCATCTCGTGATTTTAAACTAAACTGTATAATTAGTTATTTTTTTATCTATATTTAATACTTCATTCATTAGTCTAAAAATTGATGTGATGGAGAGAGAGTAAAAAAACTTGAAAGTTTGAGTGAATCTAAACAAGGCCTAGGACACCATATATGCCTCCATCTAAATTTCAAAAACCATAAACAATTACACGAGTACATTTTCTACTACAAAAAGGGTCAAACGGACCCGTCGGCCGCACCGTGGTGAAGCCGGCCACTTCAGGCGCCTCCTGTAAATGTTTGGCGCCGACATGTGGGCCCATGCCCTCTCCCCGCACAGGCTCCTCGCTCGGCCGCGAGGACCTCGTCAATCGTCCACACGGCTTCGCTCGCATGACCTCCCCACGCGAGCGTTCGGCGCCCGACATTCCAATCCATGCCCACGCCCCAGCTCCTCGCCCGCCGGCCGCCGGCCGCGCTCCTCGCCGTCACCGTCGCAAGTGCCGCAATCGGCCGTTCTCCGCCCTCACTCTCATCATCGCGAGGCACGGCCGCCCTCGCTCGTCGCAACCGAGGACGGATCTGGGGTGCACCAGGCCAGGGGCAACGCCTGAGGCGTGTGCTTCAGACTCCTCCGTCGAGCAGGCCCAAACGGCCACATCAGCCTTACCCTTAGTCCGTCACTTCTCGATCTACGTCGTCGCGGCGCCGCCACCGGAGTTGGCCGAGGGAAACCCATGTGACTGCTTGGATCGAGGCACTTGCGGGCAGATCCGGGCGACGACGGCGTCTAGCTTCAGGCTGGCTATGGATCCGGCCCTGGCTACATTCCTCAACCAGCCCTTGTTGAATGCTCGAGGCAGTGGATCAGGCTGCGCTAGCAGCATCTGTTTGGTCGATTTCAGAGGATGCATACCCGCGGCATCTTGCTTCCTGTTCGACTTTCGATCTCACGATGCACCTGTCTGCTATGTAAGCTCTCGTTCTTCCCCTGCATTTCATAACTGAGAAGATGATTACTTAATACAAGTGTAACACTGCGTGTATGAAAATGTATTTGCTTCTAGGAAAATACAGTATATGCCACTGCAGTTTGAATTGATACTAAAAATTCATGGTGTTTTACTATGTTATAATTCCTTGAACTGATATAAAAAAATGAAGCAAAGGAGGACATATACGTATGCTACTTTGTATTTTAGTGTTGCAGTAGCAGTTTGCAGATTTTACTCTATCGTCTACTTGAGTGTTTGGATTGCATTTCAGACAATGACTAAATGGACAAGCTGTCTATACTATTGACTGCAGCAAAGGAAGCAATGGCCTTCCCTAACCATATTTGCAGTTCTTTCTTTTGGTGGATGTGACATCCAAGCTTATATTGCAGCTGGTGTATTTGATTCAGAATGTTCAGGGCACCTCAATGTGTTTTGCTCTATATATGCCTTGATTTTTTTTTTGTATCTTGTGCAGGTAGAGTGAATAGGTGTTAGGTTACCTGATCTTTGTTATCACTTATCACTGTGAGTTCAAAAAACCGTATTGAAACAATTGAACATAGTGCACAAACCACTTTCTTAAATTCACTGGAAAATTAAGATGGCTGGATATATTCTGAAATTACTATTTTCTTTCCAGATTCTCACTACTTGCAAGTATTCTCAAGGTCTCTACTATATAGATGGTCCTTAGGTCATTTGAAAGCCTTTTATTTAGTAGTACTTCGATATCCTTGAATTGATGTATAGTGTTTCTTTGACATGTCCAAGCTCAAAGCAAAAGCAATATCAACATGCATATCATGATGCTACTTGAGGAAAATCTTCAGCTTGCTCCTTTGGAAAACATTTATGACGGGATCTGAAGTTAATTTTGATTTGGCATATACAAACTGTGTGACAGGATTATAAAATAATTTGAAGGAGCAGTTGTTGTAGGGTTATGATTAGAGAAATTTCACTCGTTTCTTTTCAAAATTATATATCACAAGCTTAAGAATTGTATGCATTTATTCTTCCTTCCTTGGGATAAACTAGCAAAAATGTTGCCACTCCATGTCTGCATCATTTGTTTGATGAATTAAATGATGGATCAGTTCCTGGTTTACTATGTGGGTTGAGGGGAATGAACAGCCAAGGAATTTAGTCAATACTTATTTTGTTGTGTTTGGGATTTCAGTGGTTAAAGTCAAATATAGAATTATTTTGTTGTGTTTGGGATTTCAGTGGTTAAAGTCAAATATAGAACTTGAATATTTTATTGGAACAAACATTTAGGCATGCATGCTGGCTACCAAATCAAGGAGGTAGCCAAAACTCAAATCACATGATAGAACACAAATATGCTTTGTACAGATGCAGTTTGAAACTCAAAACTTATTCACTCATGCTAATGTCTGAAGTTCGAAATGGGAAACAGTGCATGGTTAGTACATCTACCGTCGCATTTTTGTTAGTGCAGGTCGACTGGTTGAGCTGAGTGTTGTAAATCTTCATAGTGCCTTGTTGAAGCCTCCAAAGAATGGTTAAATATTAGGTAAGTTATGATTCCCTATTGTTGAATCATTTCCTAGGTTTGTCCCAATCGACAAATGTTCAGTGTTTAATATTATAGGAGTGGACTCTTTAGCTGATTGCAGGTTCATTCAGTTGCTGGCAGCCTAGCACACATGAGGCATACAGTCATACAGATGATGGTGTTCAATTGCAGGGAAAGTAGAGCGTGAACCATGAAGCCATGACTCCTACTTGCTGGGCTTGTCCATTCCAGTTCCTCTGGTTCCGAAGCTCTATGTGTAATTCAGCTCTATAGATTACAGCAGTATGTTTGTTTTCTTCATGCTAAAATTCATGTTTTAGAGATGTTAAAAGACAGGTTAGGTTTTGCATTATGATCTATGTAACCAAACTGCGTGTATTCTGAAAACATTTTTCTCTTAGATTGTTTCGAGTTCACATTATATTCTAATTATTATTATTCATCCTTTGTGAAGACTTATGTAAAAGTGGTGTTGCAATTGCAAACATCATGCTCGACAGATAGTTTTTTTTATTAGTATAACACATTCATATTTACATTATCATCGTACTATTTTCTTGGCCTATTATAATGCATGAACATTTATCATTTTTTTGGTAACAATATAACACATTCACATTTATATTATCATGGTATAAGTGATGTTTTTATCCCGTTGCAACGCACGGGTATTTACCTAGTTTAAGGAAAAAATAGGCCAAAAATATATCCAAGGTTCTCAAACATGAAGTTAGCTCTGTCAGAGTACTGCTCTCGAAGAATCAGTGGGTGACACTGTGGAGTGCGTGTGCGTGCGCAGTGCGCACGTCGCTGTCGCGCTTCGTGATGAACGCACACCGTCAGCAGACACCTACCCACACCCACCTCCCTCCCTCCCTCACCAAGTCACCAAAACCTTCTTCCGGCTCCGGGCCGGCGATAATGAAAAAGACATATATGGTGTTAATTACTGTTAGACATGCTTCATTGTCTCTAGTTTAGTGAGCACATACCGAAACTAATTAACCTGTAGTGTCTACTGGTAAACGTACGTAGCTAGGACAAGAGCACGAGAGAGCATATAGCATTGTGACCTTGTATGTTTTATTAGTAGTGTGCCCTCTCTTGTACGAGAAGTTGCAATTTGCAACAACTTGTTGCATGCAACAAGAGAATAGAGAGAGAGAGAGAGCGTGCGAACTTGCGTTAATTTGTTGATTGTTTTTTTTTTCAAAAGGGTGGTGAGATTTCATTACTTCAAAGGCACAATACAACAAAGACAAGGCAAAACGCGTGTTTCATCGTTGATAGCAATTGATCGAGAGTTGATGTGAACCAAAGGCAAGTCACAAGTGTATGTTTTCTTTTGTTGATTGCAATTGTGTGGATGTGAACCAAAGACAAGTGTATATGCACCAGCGAAGACACAGTCTTAAATGTCATAGCATAATCCGTGCGTACAACACCAAGCGTTCAATCTGGCTATCATTGTTGATCACAGAAGCTTGGGCGCTTCGGCCGGCCGGGTGGTCAGCACGCTTTCCGGGGCTGAGCTACTATCGATTACGATTTCCGATCGAGTCCCGCTATATACTACACGACTTGGTCAAAACAAACAACTGCGCGTGGGGAAGGTCAAGTCATCAGATCCATTGACCAAGAAAGCACATGGAGTGATCACAGTGCAATAGTACAATTATTACTACCCATGTCAACATAGGAGACGTGCCCGTGCAGACGCTCACTAGCCTCCAGTCCTGGACCGTAGGCTAGCCGCTGCGCGCGTGCCGTGGCTGTCCGTGCCCATCGCCGTCTGACTGAGACGAAACAGTCCGACACTTCGCTAGGGTCTTGTTTAGATCCTAAAGTTGGAAGGCAAATTTTGCATAGTAAGCGTCGCGTCACATTGTAGTAATTTTATTTTTATTTGGTAATAATTGTCCAAACATTGATTAATTAGGACTTAAAATGTTCGTCTTCGTGATGTACAATAAAACTGTGCAATTAGTTTTTTTATTTCATCTATATTTAAGTACTCCATATATGTCTTTGGCGTTTTTGATGTGATGGGGAATAGAAATTCTGCGATAGTGAATTTGGTGGCCAAATTTTGGAATCTAAACAAGGTCTTAGATTCCAAAATTTGAAACCAAAGTTTGTATAGTAAGTGTCCCGTCACATGTAGCAATTTTGTTTTATTTGGTAATAATTGTCCAAACATTGATTAATTAGGTTTAAAATGTTCGTCTCGCAAAGTACAATAAAACTGTGTAATTAATTTTTTATTTAATCTATATTTAGTACTTCATATATGTGCCGATATTTTAATGTGACGGGAAATAGGAATTCTACATAGTGAATTTGATGGCCAAATTTTAGAATCTAAACAAGCCTAGGAGCGAAAGAGCAGGCTATCCAAGCCCCAATCCAGCGATCCACCAGCAACCTTCTTCTTTCGTTGACACGATAGATTTTGATTAATCTCCGGCACACGCAAGCACGGATATATTTGCGTCCATCTTGACGGTGCTTCACGTGATCACCAACAGACAGCTCAAAGGACGCCAATTCTTTGAAAAACATTCCTCCGTTCGTTCTGGTCGGAGCAACAGGATATCCGGACGAATTCATTATTCTACAGCTGTCGCCCGTGCCGTACAGACATGTCCACGTGGGTGCGCAATCACGCAGCCGCAGCGTGGCTTTAGCGCCGGCCAACTCGACATGAACCATTGCAAGCAGTAGTGTGATCGGTGAGAGAGAGCGAGCATCAGTTGTCCGAGCAGTATGGCAGCCGATCGGTGCTGGAATTGTTGGTCGGAAGGGATGTAGAGACAGCTTGACTTGTCCAGGACAGGGATGAGATTAGTCAGTTGAAAAGAGGGGGATCCCAATTTGGCCACGGAGAAAAGGGGAGATCGAGCTCATGCTCATCCCATGCATGATGGGGGCGTGCCGTGCTGTGCTGTGCATGGGGCAGAATGCAAGGTTTCGTGAGATGCGAAGGGACTCACTCAGTCTTCAGTGTTCAGAGCTTCAGACACATCTCTCCGCTCTAATACTACTTTAATTTGTGACGAAGAACACCGTCAGCACCTACCTAACCTTTCACCTTTGCAAGGATAAGATTGATTCCCAACGCATGCGTGCCTGCTGCTGTGCAGCCTTTGTTAATTAAATTAAACATCATGAGAAGAAGATGGTGGTGATGAAATAAAAAGAAGTCGCAGCTCCGATAGTACCGGTGTCGGTGTGTAGGTGTATCCTTGTATGCACATGCAGATGCAGTCCTGCACCATCAGACACTACAACAGTCTGTGCTCTGCATCTAGTCAAACTTCAAATGGTTTGACTTAATTAAGATAAACCTAAAATACCAATGATGGAGTACTAAAACACGGTGCAGTAGTGCAGGATTTAAGCAACGTAGTATGTGCACACGGACACGCGGTCCTAAAGTTCAATCACAGTAGGTGCAGCACTCCAGCACCAGAGAGAGTAATGGTGATTTTGCATCTAATTAATCCTAATAATAGCTGGAAAATGCGAAGACTACATACCTCAGTCTAAAGCTCAGCTGTTTAAGATGAATCCAAACGTGCTCGTTTGAATGATCTACTCCAAGAAGCACTTTGTTGGCTGTTTTCTACGCCTCGCCGTGACTTTTTTGGTTGTTTATTTATTTATTTATTTATTTATTTATTTATTTATTTATTTATGTCCTAGTCATTCTATCAATTTTGTCCTGTATTTCATTAAGAGGAAGAATCGCACAACGTGGTACAGTTGTTATGAAGAATTTGCCGGAGAAAACCGGATATATGTCACCATCTAAATTTCAAAAACCATATTCAACTCTACGGTTTTTTAAGGGAAAAAAAGACGCCAAAATTAAATATACCAAGGTTCTCAAACAGGTTATTAGCTCTCATTGACGTGGACAGATGCACAGTAGATACGAATTGTAAGCGAAAGACATTTTCCGAGCTGAATCACACGCACTCGATCGACACGAAACTTTTTAGTGACCCGACCGACGTCTTTCACCTCGTAATGCTCAGGCCGTGCAGCGCCGAGCCGTGCGGAGGCACGAGGATCAGTCAGCACCGTCATCAGTGAGAGTGAGACTGTGGAGTGCGTGTGCACGTCGCTGTCGCCTTGGTGACGAGCGCACACCGTCAGCATCTAGCTACCCACCTACACCTACGTCGCTCGCTCCCTCACCAAACCTACTCCTCCGGCTCCGGGACGGGGATAATATAAAAAGGCATAATGCTCGGTTAATCACGGTGTGGGTGTTAATTACTGTTAGACATGCTACATTGTCTCTGGTTTCCTGAGCACATGCCTAACCTAGCCTTTATTAGACTACCCGCAGCGGTGCCTGGAAAGAAAACGCCATCCCGTTGTGGCGTAATACTGTAGCGTCCGGAACGGCTGCAGCGGGGAACGGGACAAGGTCCGCCACAGCCCGTCGTTCGCCAAAGATGGCGCCTGCCACATGCTGTGGCGTACCGCCTGTTGTGGCCCCCGCAGCACGCGCGTGAGAGAGAGGAGAGAAGTGAGGACATGCAGTGGCGGGCTCCACTTGTTTAACTATAACAAAAATTGCTATAACTCATAAACTAATTAACCAAATTAAATTCCGATTGCACCATTAAATTCGTTACAATAAATACTTCAAAACTAGATCTCACATGAATATATTTAGATAAAGTGATAAGTGGGTCCTATTTTGGTAGGTGAAATGGAGTATGAGATATGGAGGTTCGTGAGTGCGGAAGAAGCGTGTATGGAGTAAAGAACTTGATGACGTGGACGTATGGAGTAAGAAAATGGAGGTTCATGGCTGCGGATAGTCTTATTATCTATACGTATAGCTAGGTCAAGAGCACGAGAGCATCATACACATGTTCCAACCGTGTTTGCACTCTCTTGTACCATAAAAAGTTGCAACTTCCAGCATAACTCGTTGCGTGTATTATGAGGCAACAAGAGACTACAGAGGCCTTGTTTAGTTCCCTAAATCTGGAGTAGCAAAATTCTTGTTCTGGTACTGTAGCATTTTATTTGTATTTGATAAAAATTGTTCAGATATTGACTAATTAGATTCAAAACATTCGTCTCGTAAAAGGAAAGTAGTCATCAAAATTTTCACAATAAAACTGTGCGGTTTGTTTCGATTTCATCTATATTTAGTTGCGGTTGTTTTTTCGGTTACATGGCACGCTATCCACTTTACCGGCCGCACATGCAGTACCCGGTGCGGGTCGTCTTACACGGGGCACTGGGGCAAGCTGTAGTTGTTACCGGGACGCAGGTACGTATCCACGCGAAAACACACGGTAGTCGTACTGCTACAAGATTCGTTTCATGACGCAGGTCACAGGCGCGCACGTACATGGAACTCACTCATTCAATCTTCTCATTTTAACGACAACGCAGCCTTCGTTTTGCAACGAAATGTCACAGACTGTGAGCCATACAAATCCTGCTAGCTGCTACAGTACACAAGGGACGGTGGATCAAGGTTGAGTTGACTGGATGTGGCTGGTTCGCGTCATGCAGGCTAGCCTGCGTGGCGTCGCTGTCAATTGTGCGTGCGTCTGTCTGACCCATTCAACGATAAACAGCCCAACGCGGCAACACTTCTCTAAAGGCCCCAGGGCTATCCATCCATAGCACAATGACACAATCCAGGCATCCAGGATCACCACCAGCGCCACGCGATTTTAACTAATCACCGGCACACACGGATTTGCGTCCAACTTCACGTGATCCGCAACAGGCTAGTACAGTACTGTACAGCTAAGATATGGCACGCCATTATTTTCTACCCGGAAAAACATTCCTCGGCAGTAAGATTCTGCTGCTCGGAGCAACACGATATCCGGACCAATTCATTATATTCTGCTGCCGCCCGTGCCCGTCCTCGTCACCAACCATACCGTACACGTACAGACATGTCCACGTGCGCCGCGGCAGCTCTTGCCATTGCAATCCAGCAGCAACAGCAGGCTTTAGCGCCAGCCACCACTCAACACATCTCGGCCCAGAACAAAACCACTCCACAGTGTCCTGGTTCAAAGTCCGCGCGGCCCACGGTTTCCCTCGGCATGGAAATCATGCCAGCAGCGAAACACCACTACAACTCCATGGACATTGGTCAGCAGCGGCGTCTTTTTTTTTTTCGAAAGGACCGGCAAAAGCTTTGTCGGGATTTCTATTAGACGCGAGAGAAAAAGAAAAGGTAAGTGCCAACCCAGTTTTTTTTGACCTGGAAACCTGGCCAGAAAAACCATACAATTTGGAGAGCACCCTACTCCAATACACACATAGGTATCAAGTTACAACTCGACTTGGCCAACTGACCCAACTAAACTACCAAACTACTCCACTACAACAATAGGCCAAAGAGTCCCGTCAACTCCAAGCGCCGCACACTTGGTCACCGATCTCCCAGCTACGACCAAACTAAGGCAGAAACAAAAGAGCGTCCTAGCCGCACCAAACACACCTAACAAACGAAACTCCACCCCAGATCCCGGATCTCCAAGACAACTGACAACTGCCACTCAAGCGCGTCGGATTGGGACATCGACCGCTGCCGCTTCTCCTACACCACCACCACGCACCAAGCCACGGCCGACATGTCCTCAAGAAGCAGCCAGAGCCCCAGCCACGCCACCATGGCGCCACTGGTGCCCCTGCATGGCCACTGCCAGCCACACCACCAGGTATTCTAAGTTGAACCAATTGTATAAGATGCTTCATAGGCCGGCTGAGCCACTTCGCATTCGACCCCTTAGGTCCATCCTGTAGAACAACTACGCTGACCAACTACACAATGCTGGTCCATCCTGTATAATATCTGATAAATACGCTGCAGCATCAAAAAGAAAATAAAACGCTGGTGGTTTATAATGACAAGACTCGGATCCACGTCTCGCTCCTGCCATGACTATTGCAATGCTGCTCTGCTGATGGTAGATTCGCAAGTGCACGATGTTGGTCCATCATGAAGACTGCATTGCATCGGTAATACACAAAAGCTTCTGATCGTAGATTCGTGGCAGAAGCATTGCATATCTCTACAACTAAAACATAGTAAAAACAATCGTTCACAGCGAGGTGAAACCGCCCGACTCCCCTCGCTCGCTCGGCTCCCAGTCAAACCGAGTCCCCCCGATACGCGCAACGCGCCTGCGCCTCCCTCACCCTCGCGCCGCTGTCGCCAGCACTATCGGCACCACCAACACGACAACGACCGTGGCACGGGCGGACTCAGCGGCAGGGCGGCACCGAAGGGACCAGAGACGGTGGCGACTCTCAAACCCTAACGCAGTTTCCAGGCGGCCGGCGACGGCGGCCGCGGCACCGGCGGACTCAGCAGGCCGCCAGTTCAGCCGTCGGTTGGGGCATCGCGGCGGGCGGAGCCGTGGAGGGCGGCACCATGGCAGCACACAATAGCGTGGCGACTCTGTAGTCTGAGTCGCCAACAGTTCGATTTCTCCGGCGAGGTGGGCACAGCGGCCCACAGCCGGTTGCCTCGACGCGGAGGGCCCGGCTGGAGACCACAAAGCGAGTGGCAGCGCGGCACCGGCGACCCTGTCCTTGCCTAGGTGCGGGCGTGATGACCCGTGTGACCCCTGCCTCAAGGTCGAAGCGTCTGCTCGAGGCGACTGCCAGCGCCGGGAGCAACGATGGCGAGCAGAGGCGCGGGCATGCGGCGGACAGGTCCTGTCTCCTCGACGGCACTGGACATGCTGGTGTCCGTGGGCTGAGGATTTGATTGTTCTGCTGTTGAAAAACAAAAGCTCAGTGCTGATGAAAAACAAAAGTTTCAGAGTGGAGACTCATGTTGTGCAAACTCTAATCTGCTCTGGGGTATTTTCTTGCACCTTTTTCCCTTTCAATGCTAAATTCGTATTTTCTATTTGATTGACATTCTGGGACTCATAAATTGCAATGCCTGCTTATTGACTGATGCCAGATACACTTTCAAGTAATCAAGGGTGAAATTTTACAGTCCAGACCCATAATATAACATAGAATCAAGGTCAAAGAATCTCATACCAGTCTTCGACTCCCTCCATGCGTCTAGGTTTTAACAGACATGGTAATGTTCGAAGCTTACACTTGAGCACTTGTTCGTGGTTTATTAATGCCAAAATGCCATTGCTGATACATCATACATAAGGTATTTCATCTATATGGTTGATATAAAGGCAGGCTGATTTTTGTTGGATAGTTCAGGCCTTCATCCTGGAAAGTGCTGCTGCTCTTTTCTATGATGAGATTTCTCCTGCTGTGACTTCTATACTTTTACCAATGCTCCTGATAACAACAGGTATGGACTGCTACATTTAGGTAGACTACCTCGCAGAAGCAGCTGTAGTTCTTTGGACAGAAGTACCTTTCCTCACTATCAGTGAACTTTATTTTGTGTTTTTGTATACATTTTTGTAGAGATTTCTGGAAGTCAGGAAATCATTGCCAGTTTTTGGATCGAAGGTAATCAGCTAAATGCATGGTTGGGGAATTGTTTCTACCATATAATATAACCTATATTTGTGTCATGGATTATCTATGTGAAACAAACTTGAATCAGTTATTTTGCTGGAAATGTTTCTACCAGATATGTTTACTGAACCAATCCAAGGTTGGATTCTATTTTTGCATTGAATAGTTTGCTTGGAGACATTTCAGCCCTCACTGGTCCATATTCTTTGGAGTGTAGGTGGCACCATGGACAACATATATTCACTGAATGGTCTTAAGAGAATATAAATTTGCTCAACGTAAGATAATGCGCTGTAGTACCATGAAATATGCTGGACCATTCGTTTTCTAATACAGATCCCATACTAAATTAAAGTTCCCCAACTCTGAACTGAGGTTTTCTATACTAATGCGCATGTGCACATGAAGGGAGCCTTCTGCAGACTGCCAAATTCTGCTCGTCGACATTTGGAGACAGGGTCATCCTGTCCATTCAGCTGTGGTCTGCGACAAGTATCAGGTAAACGTATAATGGCTAATTGCTATCCATTTTAAGGCTAAAAGCTCAGAAGTGTGGGTTGCACACTGTAAATTTAGTTCAGTTAAAATATTGAGTGTTCAGTCATGAGAACGAATCGTTCTGTACTTCTTCTTTCAATTAAATGAACAAATTTCCAAAAGATAGGGCTGGAATTATAGCACTGTTGACTTGCTGCAGGACAGCATGCCTTAGATTTTCACCTCGGGGCAATCTGAAATAAGTTTGATTCATCAGCATCAAACATCACTGCACACCTTAGAAGTTCAGTGTGTCACTGACATTTTGATACTACAATGCAGGGAACTAGCTACAAACTGCAGGGCAATTACAAGAATGTTAGGTGGGTGCTAACCGAGAGACAAAGGTAAAAGGACCCTAACTGGTGTGTGTCTGTTTGTGGGGGGGGGGGGGGGGGTCAATAGCCTATTGAACAAACTGAATTAAAAGGAATTGACCCAATTCATAGTTACAACGTGATATTGACTAGGGACTCCGAGGAGATGAAGTTTAACTTCCTCCTTCAACATGTGCTTCCAAGTTACCATCGATGGGGGCTTGTGATTGAAAATGTAATTATTTCTTTCCTTCCTTATGCACCAAATTGTGATCATGAAGAGAACCCTTGCTTTCGTTTTCAATTATTGAGTCAGAGCATTTCTTATTGATTTTTCAAATGGTACTGTTTGCTAATTGGTTTGTCCTGCCATCTGTTTTGGTAGTGTTGTGGTCACCTAGATTGGCGCATCACGGTGGTTGATCCATTCAGTTTTAAGTCGGTCATGTCTCTTGTGCCCAAACCCAAATGACATGACAGTCTCACGTGCATGACACTTCGACCATAATAATTTTGTGTTTTACGATTCATGGTGTCGGGTACCTAGATTAGGGGGTCCTAAATAAGGTGAATTAGGTACAAACAAATCACCTTATCCCCCTCTAAGAATCCCAGGCGCTAACTCAACCAGAAAAACCTCCAAATCCCCCTCAAGCTGGGCCGGCCTACTATCAGGCCCGCGAAGCCTCAGAGTCTCCCAGACTCGAGCAGCAGCCGCTCACCCGCTCGACAGAAAAGTACGGAAACCGCTCGAGCGTACGGCTGCTCGAGACGATGACAGAAACCGCTCAAGCGGGACGGAAATCGCTCGAGCGACAGCCGCTCGAGCGGGACGGAGAACGCTCGAGCGGGCGCCCGCTCGAGTCCGCTTACAATCATTGCCTGTTCAGAGCCCGCACATGGCTACAGGGCTCGAGCAGTACTGCCGTACGTTGACAACACCTAACCCCATGGCTACAGGGCCTGTAATAGTGAGGCAAACGCAGGTCAAATCCACCACTACACTGCCCATCCCCCGGATTCAAGGATGAAAGAAACCACTGTCGCGCCATGTCCTGCAGCGGCCGAGCCATCACCCTTCCGCCAACTCTCGTACGGAGGATACGTGAGGGCCAAGGCTGCATGCTGCCCCACGACTGTGGCAACGTTGACTCTGGGACTCGAGTGCGCCCAGTCAGACAATCCCGAGCCACTGCAGAGCCATACCGTGCACTGTGCCACGTGTGGCGCCTCTCTTCGAGCACCATCCCTGCCACCAACTACGTCGTCTCGTCCCATCGCTCGGACCATTGCCCTCTCAAGACAGCCTCCAACCACTCGAGGAGTGACGGCAGACGTGACTTGAGCATGAGGCACACAGTGTTCTGTCTTTCCCACTTTGACGACCATACTGCGAGGTTCCCGGGCGCACGTCCTCGACTACGACAGCGCCATACCTCGACTACGTCAGCCCACAATCGAGAAGGACCAGCAGCCATCGTCGACCACACCGCTACAGGCTCGAGCCAGACCGAGCGGAGCGTCTACAGTCTCGACGACTTGACACGGCGCATGTAGCTCGACGTCACGCCACGACAATCCTATCTACTCTGTACTCCTGAGCCTCCTCTTGGCCTATAAAAGGGGACGCCAGGGCTTAGTCTAGGGCACGTTTGGGAGGACGCTTTGCGCCTTCATTCACGACATACCTTCACACACGTTAAGTCTCAGGACTCGCTTGTATTCGCCCCTGTACAAGCACCCCGGTGCAAGATAATACAAAACTCTCCTCACTGGACGTAGGGCACTCTTTGCCCGAACCAGGATAAACGCTTGTGTCCATCTTGCATCACCATCCGGATTAGGGAGCACGCACTAGAAATTTACTCGTTGGTGTTATACCCCCGGGTACGAAACACCGACCGGCGCTGGCGCGCCGTGGTAGGGGCCGTCGCGTGCTTTCCGTTCGATTCCCGCCGGTTTCCGGATGGCATCACCCACTCCTTCGTTTCCGTTCGCCACGGTGATCTGGTTCGGGAGTCTAGAGTTCATGTCGCTCGGCCCAGGCCGCGACATGGCTCTACTCTCAATTGGAGAACCAGGAGGGGGACGCTCGTCACCCCCGCGCGCTGGTGGGGTCGCGCGCCGGCCGCGCCACCACGGTACGCCACCGCGTCGCCGACGTCACCAGCATCAGCATCGCCACCAGCCGGCACAGGGCCTCGAGCACCCAGCTCGTGTGCCCTCCCAGTCAAACGCCACGGTGCACCCTGCCGGGGTGCCAAGTCTGCGGCAGGAAGTAGCACATGGGCAGGGAATCCATGACGTGGACCCCGGCTTTACGTTTGCCATGCGCTCGCCGAGAGAGCCCGGCACGGCACCTCGGGCGCGCACGCGGCCGACGTCGCCCAACCTGCTGCCGCACGGACTTTACCAAGCTCGGCGCAGGCGCCCGTTTGGGCTCACCAACGCCGCCGCCACGTACGCCAACGAGATCCGACTAACCATGGGACCGCGGGAGGAAGGCCCCGGCCCCCTCCTGCGTGCCACCATGGACTTGGAGATTGTATGGCCGGCGTCAATGGACCGCGGGTTTGACAGAGCACCTGGCTCGCAACGCCGCAACACGGTCGGAGATATGCGCCGCCGGATCGAGGAGGAGAACACGGAAGGCCCTGGACGCCGTCCAGCTCTCACCCAGACTCCGATGACTCAGACTCAGGGTGCTATGACCCGGCTCGCGAGTGCTTTCACCTCAACGACAACGTCCCGTCGGATGCGGAGACCAGAGATGCCGCCACCACAGCCGTCCCTGCAGCCAACCGGGCAGACGTGACCCCGGCGGTCGGGACGTCGGCAGCCGCAGCCCTGCAGGTGATTGAGCCACGCGGACCGCCGCCGCAAGCACAAGACAATCGACGACCTGAGGACGATGCTCAAGCAGCACAATGGGCTCAGCTCAGGGAAATCGAGGCCAAGATGGACGAGGAACGCGCGAATCTGGAGCTACTCAAGCGCGCGCTTGAGCAGAACCACCCGCCCCCTCCTCGAGCTCTTGGCGCTCGAGGAAGGGCACGAGACGTCTTCAATCGCATCGTCAACGACGGGCGACCGGAAGCGGCGCACGAGCCTGCCCACTTTCCTCGAGCAAGCCAGAATGTACTAGCGGCAGCTATGCTGCTGCGGGACATGCCGGCGCCCTCGAATCCGCATGCATTGCGGATACGGGACGAAATCCAGGGGCTCCTCCAAGTCGCGGCTGTTCAGCAAGCCGAGAGCTCGGCCTCAAAACAGCGTGAGGCAGCCCCAGAACAACCACGGCACGAGCGGGAGGGTTCCGTCCACCAAGAGGCGCCCCTCGAGGTGGTAGGGCCCGCTCGAGAACGCATCCTCGACAACCGTGTACCTCAAGATGCGCGTCATGACATCAACGACAACCGACGACGTAAGGCTGCGGGTGCCGAGGACCGCGGCTATAGGGCCCATCGGGGGCGCTACGACGGCGACGAGGACCGGATGACTCGAGCCGCCGGGCCCTCGAGTCTTCGCCGATCTATCCGCAACACGCCATTGCCAAACCCATTCCGACCCCCCACGAGCGTGGTCAAGTACAACGGGGAGACCAAGCGGAACTCGGGCCGGTGACTTCCAGCCGGCTCGGCCCGCAGGAGGGCTCGAGAGGATAAGGCGATCATACGCCAGCTCCCATTGTTTCTCTCTGACACCGCTCGACGGTGGCTCGAGGAGCTTCCCCCCCATCAGATCCATGATTGGGCCGACCTAGTCCAGATTTTCGAGGGGAACTTCAAGGGCACGTACATCCGACCTGGCAACTCGTGGGATCTCCGTAATTGCAAGCAAAATACCACGGAATCTCTCCGGGATTTTGCTCGACGTTTCTCCAAGCTGCGCACCGAGCTGCCGCACATCCCAGACCATGACGTCATCCTGGCGTTCGTCTCAGGCACCACGTGCAAAGAACTCGTGCGGGAGCTCGGACGCAACCGCCCAAAGACGGTGAATGAGCTCATGGACGTCGTCGCCGACTACGCTGCCGGCGATGAGGCCGTGGGAGCCTTCTTTGGTGGAGCTGGGAACAAGCCCGCGCCATCCGCGGGAGGCGGTGAGGGCTCGAGCAAGGCCCAGAAGAAGAGCGGGAAGAAGAAGAAGGGCAACCAGCAAGGCAAGCGTGCGGTCGTGGAAGACGAGGTGGCCGCAGCCGAGCGCAAGAAGCCTAGACCCCCTCCGGATGGGGGCGTCTTCGACAAGATGCTGAAACAGCCCCCGCCCATACCACAAGGAGCCGGTCAAGCATAACCTCGAAGGCGCCGTATGCTTCGAGGTTACTTCAAGAAGCTTGGCATTGACAAGGACGATGGCAAGAAGGATAAAGGTGGCGAGGACCGAGCCAACGACGACGACGACGGTGGGTATCCACCCATCACCGAGTGCTACATGATCTACGGCGGCCCGACCACCCAGATGACACGCCGAGAGCGGAAGGCCGAGCGCAGGGAGGTTTTCGCCATGAAACCCGCCACGCCACAATTCCTCGACTGGTCGAAAGCTCCCATCACGTTCGACCGTGATGATCATCCTGACCACGTCACCAACCCAGGCTCGTACCCTCTCGTCATCACCCCAATCATCCTCAACGCTCGCTTCACCAAAGTTCTCATGGACGGAGGCAGCAGCCTCAACATCATCTACATGGAGACCCTCACGTTGCTCGGCCTCACAAAAGCAGACCTCCAGCCGAGCGCCGGGGGCTTCCATGGGGTGGTCCCGGGGAAGAAAGCGCTCACGATCGGCCGCATCGACCTCCCTGTTGTCTTTGGGACGCGCTCGAACTTCCGTCGAGAGGTCCTAACTTTCGACGTACCCACATTCGAGGGGACGTACCACGCCATCTTGGGCAGGCCATGCTATACCAAATTCATGGCGATCCCCAACTACGCCTACCTCAAGCTCAAGATGCCAGGACCAAAAGGAGTCATCACCGTCGGTTCCACGTACGAGCACGCCTACCACTGCGACGTGGAGTGCGTCGAGAACGGGGAGTCGTTGGCAAACGTGCTAGGAACATCTGAAGACCTAGCCATGATGCTCGACCACATGGCGGCCGAGGCCTCTCCCCCAACGCCCAAGCGACAGGCCGGCAACTTCGACCCCGCCGACGACACCAAGAAGATCCCGCTCGATCCGAGCTCCTCGGGGAGAAGACGCCGACCATCGGCGCCTCCTCGGCAAGCAAATAGGAAGCGGTGCTCGTCGACTTTCTCCGCGCAAACGCCGACATGTTTGCGTGGAGTCCCTCGGATATGCCCGGCATACCAAGGGATGTCGCCGAGCACGCCTTGGAGATCCGTCCGGTTCGAGGGCTGTCAAACAACGCTCGCGCCGCTCGACGAGGAGAAGCGTAGGATCATCCGCGAGGAGGTTGAGAAGCTCGAGAAGGCCGGATTCATCAAGGAGGTACATCATCCCGAGTGGTTAGCTAATCCCGTATTAGTAGAGAAAAAGAACGGGAAAATGAGGATGTGTGTAGATTACACTAGTTTAAATAAAGCATGTCCCAAAGTTCCGTTTCCTTTACCTCGAATAGATCGGATTGTCGATTCCACGCGGGTTGTGAAGTACTTTCTTTTCTCGACGCTTACTCTGGCTATCACCAAATCAAAATGAAGGAGTCCGACCAGCTCGCGACTTCATTCATCACCCCCATGGGCATGTATTGTTACGTCACGATGCCTTTCGGCCTTCGAAACGCCGGGGCAACATATCGCCGCATGCTCCGTGTTTTCGAGAAACACATTGGAGAGACCGTCGAGGCCTACGTCGACGACATCGTTGTCAAGACTCGAAAGGTAGAAAACCTTGTCGAGGACCTCAAATTGACGTTTGGATGCCTCCGGGCTAAAAACATCAAACTGAATCCCGAGAAGTGTGTTTTTGGCGTGCCTCGAGGCATGTTGTTAGGGTATATTGTCTCCCAGCGCGGCATCGAGGCCAACCCTGAGAAGGTCGCGGCCATCATGAGAATGGGGCCGATTAGAGACCTGAAAGGGGTACAAAAGATCACTGGGTGCCTAGCTGCGCTCAGTCGGTTCATTGCGCGTTTGGGAGAGAAAGCCTTGCCCCTGTACCGGCTCCTCAGAAAAGCTGAGCACTTTGCGTGGACGCCTGAAGCAGAGGAGGCCCTCTCAAAGATGAAGAGCATGCTCACATCTCCTCCTGTACTCGTGCCACCTCGACCAGCTCGAGACGATGAACCCGCCGAGTCCCTCCTCCTCTATGTTGCCGCAACCACTCAGGTGGTCAGCACGGTCATAGTGGTCGAGAGGCAGGAAGAGGGGCACGCGCTCCCCGTCCAGCGGCCGGTGTATTTCATCAGTGAGGTGCTCTCAGACGCCAAAATCCGATACCCTCATATCCAAAAGTTGCTCTACGCGATCGTGATCACGCGTCGAAAACTTCAGCACTACTTCCTTAGCCACCCGGTGACAGTAGTGTCATCGTTCCCGCTCGGGGAAATCATTCAGAACCGGGAAGTAGTGGGTCGAATCGCTAAGTGGTCGGTCGAGCTCATGGGCGAGACCATCATTTATGCCCCACGAAAAGCTATCAAATCCCAAGTGCTGGCCGGCTTTGTGGCAGAATGGACCGACGTCCAACTTCCCCCAGTTCAGATTCAGGCTGAACTGTGGACCATGTATTTCGACGGGTCGCTTATGAAGACAGGAGCGGGCGCAGGCCTGCTCTTCATCTCACCGCTCGGAGAACACATACGCTACATACTACGCATCCACTTTGCCGCCTCGAACAACATGGCAGAATATGAGGCGCTCGTTACTGGGTTGCGTATCACCATCGAGCTCAGGATTCGACGCCTTGACGCTCGAGGCGACTCACAACTCGTCATCGACCAAGTGATGAAAGCCTCGAGCTGCCATGACGAAAAGATGGAAGCGTACTGCAATGAGGTACGCAAACTAGAAGCGAACTTTCATGGCCTCGAGCTCACCCACATCCCGAGACGCTTCAATGAAGCGGCCGATGAGCTAGCCAAAATCGCGTCGACACGAGCACCACTCCCCCCAAACGTCTTCTCGAAAGATCTTCACGAACCATCTGTGAAGTGGGATCCAGGGGCTGGGGCGGGACCCAAACGTTGAGCCTGCCCCTACGACCGAGCCCCCTCGACAAGGCAACGATCATGGAGATCGACCGGGTTACGAGCCCGCCAACCGACCGGCGTGCACCGTTCCTCGAGTATCTCGTTCGAGGAGCCGCGGAGGATCGAACGAGGCGAGACGACTAGCTCGTCGAGCCAAAGCTTACGTCCTTTACGGAGATGACGAGAGAGCTCTATCGCCGGAGCCCAACTGGCGTACTCCAACGGTGCATCTCGATCGAGGAAGGCAGGAAGCTGCTCCGAGACATGCACTCGGGGGCTTGTGGCCACCATGCCGCACCAAGAACCCTTGTCGGGAACGCATTCCGCCAAGGCTTTTACTGGCCCACTGCCGTTGCTGATGCCACCAAGCTGGTTCGAGCGTGTGAGGGATGCCAATTCTACGCCAAACAAACGCATCTTCCAAAGCACACGCACTCCAGATGATCCCCCTCACGTGGCCATTTGCGGTCTGGGGGCTCGATCCGGGTCGGACCCCTCAAAAAGACAACAGGAGGCCACACCCACTTACTCGTAGCCGTTGATAAGTTCACCAAGTGGATCGAGGCCAAGCCCATCACTAACATCCGCTCGGAGCGAGCGGTCGAGTTCTTCACTGACATCATCCATCGCTTCGGAGTCCCAAACGTCATCATCATCGACAATGGCACCCAGTTCACGAGGCAAAAGGTTCTTGGACTTCGCGATCGGAATCACATCCGTGTGAACTGGTCGGCAGTCGCCTATCCTCGAACTAACGGCCAAGTCGAGCGCGCAAATGGCATGATCTTGCAAGGACTAAAGCCAAGAATTTTCAAACGCTTGAACAAACACGGCAACAAGTGGGTAACCGAACTCCCGTCGTCTGTGGAGTACGCGGACGACCGAAAGTTGAGCCACCGGGTTCACCCCGTTCTTTTTGGTCTATGGGTCGAGGCCGTCCTCCCCACCGCCTCGAGTACGGGTCCCCTCGACTCAAGGCCTACCACAAGCAGACTAACCAGGAGAGGCTAGCAAACGCCATCGACCAAGCAGAGGAGGCTCGAGACACGGCGCTCCTACACTCTGCGTGCTATCAACAGAAGCTACGGCAGTACCACGAGAAGAACGTGCGCAAGAGGGATTTCAACGTCGGCGATCTCGTGCTCCGTCGACGCCAAGATAACAAGGGGCGCCACAAGCTCACTCCTCCTTGGGAAGGTCCGTTCATCGTGGTCAAGGTGCTAAAGCCGTGGACGTACAAGTTAGCCGACGAGAAAGGCTCGACCCTCACCAACGCATGGAACATCGAACAGCTACGTCGCTTTTTCTCCTAGACCTCGATGTCTTGTACATATTTTTGCTTAAATTTTACCGCTCGTATGAATAAATAAGTCAGTTTCTTACTTTTTGTTCATACGCAAGGTGGGCTTGACTTTGTTTCCACAAAGTCAAACCCCCCTCGGGGGCTAGACCAGGGGGGGAACCCCCCGAAGTCCTCGGAAAACGCACCTAGTTTTTTCGGAAATAATGCTCGACGTAATTTTCTCCTCCCCGCCTCGAAATTTTCGTAAGACTAAGTCTTTACGCCACCTCGAGCTCATCGAGCCGGGCGATTGAGCACAAGGTTTCCCACGCTTCCGAGCTACGGCATCCTAACTCACCCCCTCTCGAAGCGGAAAAGGCGTCACTTACACTTAGCTAAAACAAAGCAGAAACAGGAAGAGGTAAATAATGTCGAGCGCAAAGAAAAAACAAGAGCGTAACGATTTCAATCACAAGCGTCAAAGTTTCAGGCCGCTTAGGCCACTACCATAACCAAAAATGCTTGTTTTCTTACAAGGGCCCTTGTTGCCCAGATTACGGCTCGCAGGCCGGTTGGAATCTACTCTGCGCCCGGCGGGAGGACTTCATGCAGCAAATCGCCTCCAAGACGGGCGCCCGGTTCTTCGGCCTCGGCCTTGAGCTGCTCGATCCGGGGGTTGACCCCTCCTTCTTGCTCGCCCTCGACGTAAGCAAAGCCGCTCGCCACGGCCTCCATCCCGGTCCGGGCCTCCTCCCTCGAGACGGTGAATCCCGAGTAGAAGATGGCCATCGTCCGGCGCACAGCAAAAACAAGGGCCTCCTGGATACGACCCCGCAGAGAGGCGCCGAACTCACGAACCCGGCCGGCGTAGCTCTGGCCAGCGTCTGGCCCCTCGACGTCCACCACCGGCGGGAAGCCCCAGCTGGCGCTAAGGGTGTCGATGGCGCCGGTGATGCGGGCCTTGGCCGAGAGCGCGCCTTCAGCCAGCGCGTGAGTTGACTTCGCGTACTCACGCGCGTCCGCCAGGTCCGCCTCCAAACCTGAAAAAAGACGACAATAATCAAATACTCAATCAAGTACTCGAGCAACACGTATGGACCACGCACAAAAAAGACTCGAGCACTTACCGGTGCAGCGAGTCGAGAGCTCAGCCTCTTTTCTCCGGAGGGCGCGCTCGGTGTCGCGTTTCTCCACACGCAGCTCCTCGAGAGCCTTGCCGGCGCCCGGATGGCGAGGTCCTTGTCCGTCACCACTTGACGGAGGTTGGCCGCCTCCGTTTGGAGGCGGACACCCGCTCCTTCTCCACCTCGAGCGCACTCGAGAGAGCCTCCTTCTCGGCGGCCTCCCGGGTGATCGTTGCACGGAGCTCCTTTACGTAGGCCTCGACGCCGGCCTTCTCCTTCGGAGCTGCTCCATGTCCCGGCACTTGGCCTTGTAGCTCGCAAAGCCGTGGCTGCATCCTTCTTGAGCTGCTCGAAGGTTGCATGCGGCTGCGCGAACTTCCCACGAGCGGTCTCGGCCTCTGCGCGGCTTGAGCGAGCTTCGCCGCCGCCCGCTGCGCTGCCCGGCCTCCTGCGCCACTCGAGCGAGTTCATCCTGGGTTTTCTTGGCATCATCCTTGGCGGCGACCAAGGCGGCATTGGCCTCTCGGAGGAGCCGAGCAAATCGGTGCCGCTCGCTCTCGGCCTCCTGCCCCATCCGCACGTACCGCCGGATCTCGTGCTCGCTCTCCTGGGTAGCAAGGATGTGCGTCGATTTGGCATACGAGCGGCTCTGCGTCGTCTGAACCATGAAAAGGAAGCGTTAGATCATAAATCACGATGAACCAAAAAGAAGGGCAACAAGAAATACTCACAGAAAGAAGCCGGGGCATGTCCTCAGAGACAAGCGACAGGGCGGTCTTCAAGGCGTTCTCAAGCCATTGCCGGCGTTCCTCGGCCTCCGTATACGCCTCGAGCTCCTTCTGGTCATTCATCACGATCGGAGGAGCCTCGTGGTCAAGAGGGTCGGGGAGCACCAGCGGCGGCCTTTCCCATATGGGGAACTCCTCCCGCATCTCCTTGTCGACGGAGGAGTGGAGTCTCCTCACCGCCTCCAAATCAACGCCCGCCGTTACCACCCGCTCCGCCAAAGATGTCAGGCGTTGCGGCTGGCTCCAGGAGGAGGACGCCTCCTGGGCGAGCGCCCGCGCCTCGACCCGCCTCCGCTCTTCGATGGAAACATCGGTGGGCTCGGCGGGCCCGAGACCGACCGCCCGCATGTGGCTGTCAACGATCGCCGCCGCCGTCTGTTTCCTTTGGGCTTCCTCCCACTGGTCGGCGTCGGTCATGGCCTCGAACCTCACCTCACCTATCTCCGAGTCAGGAACGAGGTGGGGCACCAGCTCCCCCAGCAGCTGTGGAGGTGGTGACGGTGCCTGATACGGCCGCAGGTGGCGCTCCCGCTCGTCGCCCTGACGCTCATCGCCGCCCGTAGCAGTGGGCTGCCCGCTGAGCCGCCCCCGCCCGCGCCGCTGCCGCCCTCCGGGCTCGGCCCGCTGCTCCACCTGCGGCTGGTGCTCCTCGACGCCTGCGGCGGCAGACTGCACCACCGACTCCGCTGGCCGCTCCACCGGCTCCTCCGCCCTCTCCTCTTCCTGCGTGGCGGTGGGGTGCTCCTCGAGCACGCTCTCTCGAGCGGCGGCTTGGGCCTCCCCCTCCTCGACCCGCGCCGGCGAGGACCCGACCTCCATATCTCCGGGGAGGTTGAGGCCCGGATCGGCTGAGGCTCAGGCGCCGGTCCCGCCTCCTGCATCTCCACGTCTCCCCCTGGCCGATCGGTGGCTGCTGGTGCCTCCTCCCCCTCCTTCTCCCTGCGCCCCTCCTCGAGTTGGCGCAGGCCGACTGGCCAGGAAGGCCTGGCGCCCGAGCTTGGACTCTCCTCGAGCACGATGGGCTGCTGCTCCGATCCGGCTCCCGTCGCCGGCTCTGGCACCGTTGCCCCTTGCTCGCCCGCCGCCGCATCACCCAGCGCGCCTGACGGTGCTGAGGTCTCGTGTGGGACGGTGGTCAAGGCTGTGGTGGTGGTGGTGTCCTTCTCCTCCGCTGCCTTAGCCACGACCCCAGCACACACGGATGCGCCGCCATCGGGATCGCCACGCTTGAGCGCATCCTTGGCCCGCTCTAACCAATTTGGAGTAGAGGGAGGAAGGGTCACCCCACCTGGCATTGACGGAGTGCCGCTCGATCCACCCACGCTCCTCAGCCTCTTAACGGGCACCATGGAGGGGAGGGGCGCCAGCGTCTGAAGGGAGCGCTTAGTCCTGGAAGAAAGAGAAAAACAAAAAATCATTATGACAAAATATTCACGCGCAAACAAAATAATGCCATCAGGAGTAGGTCGACCAGAGACTTACCCTGCGGTCGGAGCACTCGGGGGCTTCCGAGCCTCAGTTGCCCCCCTCGAGTCACTTGAGGACTTGGGAGCCTCGAGCCTGCTGCTTGTGCCGCTCGGGGGCTTCGAGACCCTGGCGGCCGCTCCCGTTTTAACCAACTCTCTGGGCGGCTCGGGTACAGCGTCCCTCACAGGATCCTGAGACCTGCGGGTCGAGGTCCGCTCCACCCGGTGATCGCTAGAGGGAGGCCGGCACTGCTCGACGGGCTGCGCAGAACTTGAAGAGCGCACATTTGCAGCCTCCTGCTGCCGGGTGTGCGCGCCCGTTGAAGAAGAGCGGTGGCGGGAGGAGGATTCCCGCCGCGTCGGAGACGGCGCCTGCCGCGCCGGAGACGTCGCCCGACCGCCATGGCTAGAAGGACGGGCGACTCCTCCGCCGCCCGCTTGAGCCGGCGACGACGAGCGGGTGCGGCGGCTAGAGTGCTGGGAAGCCCCACCCCGTTGCCCTGCTTGGGCCGGCGACGGCGCTCGAGCGCCGCGGCTCGACGACCCCTCCTGCTGACCCGCTCGAACGAGCGACGAGTCGTCGCGCAGGAGGCCTGGCACCAATGTTGGCTCCTGCACGCGAGAGCGAGCAAGCGTCAGGGCTCGAGCGACGACAACGTCACCACTGTCGGTCGCCTCATCGTCGTCATCATCATCCTCCCCCTCGTCCTCGTCAGACGACTCGAGACTGGGGGTCCAGTCGGTCGGGTCCGTCGCCAGGCGTATTTCACGTTCCCGGCGGCGCCTAGCCTTACGCTTTTGCTTCTCCTCTAGCGCAAGAGCCTTCCGCGCCCTTTTTTCCCTCCTCGAGACCACGGCAGCGTGCCCTCGTTCGCCTCTCAGGCGTCTTACCTCACGGTCGGGCGCGTCCTCTTTCACCGGGGGCCTTGACTCCGCGTGATCGTTGATGTTCTGGAAAAGAGAACGAGCCTCAATAAAAGTTGTTCGAGTAGAGAAAACAGCGAAAAGAGGATCTCGAGGAAACTTACGTAGCCCAGCAGGTTGTACTCCGGACGCATGCGGAAGAGCCCGACTTGATTCTCACCGAAGTTCCTCCCGGCGTCGATCGCGTCGCGTACTCGAGCCACGATTGTGGCCACCGGGAGGGGCGTGTTCGACATCCTGCTGGCCTCGAGCACCGTAGGATCGGCGTCCTCCGTCATCTGGTCGAGCCGCAGCGGGCGCTCGGCGAGCGGAAGCACCCGGCGGCCGTGGAACTCAGCGACAACATGCGCAATGTTGAAAAAGAAGTTACCAGACCGCCGGTTGCGCAGGCCCGAGATGGCGTCGAGCAAGGGGTTCAACCGGGGCTGGCGCGCCGCCGGCTGGCCGTGCGCCCAGTTGAAGCCGGGCTCGGTCAGCACAGCGCCGGTGTACTCGGGGAAGAGGCCTCCCTCATTGCGGAGGTAGAACCACTCCCGGTCCCAACCGGAGTTGTTCGACGACCATGTGCCAGAAAGCCAGCACTCCTTCCTCTTTAGCCCGAGCGAGCAGGAGCCCGCTCGAATGTAGCGACGGACCTTCTGCGCCATCACCTTCTCCTCCGCCTTCTCCTCCGCCTCCTCCTCCTCATTCTCCTCCTCGTTCTCCTCCCCTTCCTCCTCGTCATCATCGTCACCGTCGTCGTCGGCGGCCTTCTTGTTCTTCACCGCCTTGGTGAAGAGCGTCGCCTTGAAGACATGGGTGAACAAGTCCCACTGCGGCGCCATCCCCAGATATCCCTCGCACACGGCAGCATAGGAAGCCGCGAGCGAGATGGAATTGGGGTTAAAGTGCTGGAGCTCGACCCCAAAATGGTGGGGGAGCGCCCGCATGAAGCGGCTCGGCCGCGCACCAAGTCCCCGCCGGTGAAACCTGATGAAGCTCAATATGTAGCCCTGCGGGGGATTGGGCGCAAGGTCACCGTCGTCGGGCACCCTCCACTCTGGTAACCCCTCCGCCGGATTAGGCGGAAGCAACCCGCCATTGACGAGGTTGAGCAGCATTCCCTCGGTCACCGTGGACCGAGGCCATGGGAGCGCGTCCGCCATCACCACCGGCACGGAAGGCTTGGCGGCGCCCTTGCCCTTGCCCTTGCCTTTGCCGCTGGTGCCCTGGCCGGAGCTCTGGCCCGTCTTCTTAGATGACCTCCCCATGACAGTGACAAGGGCGGAGCGGGGAGAGCAACGGCGGCGACGGAATGCGAGTAGCGGTGGCGCTGGGAGCGGTGGCGCAGAGAGCAAAGGAGACCGCGGGCTAGAATGGCGCAGCGGTCACGGGCGGTGGCGGCAGCGGCGATTGCAGAAGACGGCGGCGGCAGCGGATTGGATCTAAGGCAGAGCGCGACTACTGGCGTGGGCGGCGAGGAAGGCAAGATTGCGGGGAAGAAGAACCAGGAGCCTGCTCCTCTATATTTATAGAGCCCGAGATGATCCGCGTGAACCACGTTCAACGGCCCAGATTACGCCATCCAACGGCCGCGCGCACCCGGCGGACTCGACGAAAAACGGTAACCGCATTAAATGCCCTGACAAACCGCCACCTACCTCCATTTGCAGGGCGCACGCAACGCGAGACGAAGCGGAACCGACGCCAGCCCACGATCACCACGATGCGCCAGTTACCGCCTAAAAAGGCGCGCCACTTGCAACGGACAAACGCGACTCGACAGGCGCTCCCTTACACGGTAAGAAACCCAGGGACCCCGGTCCCACAAGTAAGTCTCGAGGGAGCGGAGGCTGACCCACGAACGGGTTCGAACAGCCGCCCTCGAGCACCCGAGTTAGGGGCGCCGATGGGAAGGAACCCTCGAAAGGTTCCGCTCGAGAACGAACTCTCGAACCCAGAAGGCGTGTCCAAGGCCGGGCACTAGGCATCTAAGAGATCCCGCCGACGGGAGGCACACGAGCCGCTGGCCCCCTCGAACGGGGCCAGTCCTCTGGAAGCTAAGAGCCCAGCTTTGATGAGAGCGCCCCTGGGCCACGAAGCCGCCTCCCCTCGAAAGGAGACGAGCTCTCACTTGGATTACCCGCTATTAGCTCACAGGGAGGTGTGGCGCTCGCTCGGTCGCGAGTAGTGTCGATCTCTCACCACTTGGATCCCGATCCAAGAGATCCGGCGAGGAACCGGATCACGACTCTAGCCCAGCCATTCGGGGCTCGGGGCTCAAGTCACATAAAAAACCTCCTCGACACGGAGGGACCGAAACTACTCGAGAGCTCGAGCGGTGATCAAAAATCTCCTACCTAGAGGTGCTACAACTCCAATTAATAATATCCTTGACCAAGATCACGCATTTCAAAGCCCCCAAAGGAATGCCACATTCCTCCAGGGCCTCGGGGCTACCCCGCGGGGTCGCTCGCGCGCCCCCCACGGAGAAGGAACAAAGTAAAACTCCTCGAGGCAACATAACCCTAATTCTAGGTACTTCAAACTCCACTTCATGACCCCTTGCTTGAAGTTCCTCACAATCAAACAAGGGCTCGGGGCTACCTTGTCGGGTACCTAGATTAGGGGCTCCTAAATAAGGTGAATTAGGTACAAACAAATCACCTTATCCCCTCTAAGAATCCCAGGCGCTAACTCAACCGAGAAAAACCTCCAAATCCCCCTCCGGGCCGGCCTACTATCGCCCGCGAAGCCTCGAAGTCTCCCGGACTCGAGCGACGCCCGCTCACCCGCTCGACGTAAAAGTACGGAAACCGCTCGAGCGTACGGCCGCTCGAGACGATGACGAAACCGCTCAAGCGGGACGGAAATCGCTCGAGCGACAGCCCGCCGACATGGTATTTAGTGAATTTTTCCCATTGCAACGCACGGGTATTAACCTAGTACACATATGAAACAACTCTACAAACAGTGCAGAGTACGAATTTACTTTTAGTAGGTAAACAAACAGTGCTTCAAGTAATTGGGTAGGCTACAATCAACAAGCAAGCAATCTTCAAATTACTGTACAAGTATTTCCTTCACAAAATATTAAGATTTCCATTTCAACACTTTGCTCAACAGACTACAAAGCTCAAGGTATGGGAAGCCATTTTTTCTACTCGGAAAAACATTCGTCGACAGTAAAGATTTTGCTGGGAGCAACACGACATTCAGACCCAAATTCATTATTCTAATGCCGCCCGTCCTCGTCATAATCAACGGTACAGACATCTCCAGGTGCACCGCGCCAGCTCTTGCCATTGCAATTTCACCGATGGCCCAAGACGAAACCTGACGGTGTCATGTTCAAAAGTCTGCACGGCCCACGGTTCCCCTCGGCATGGAAATCATGCCAGAAAAAACCGCCCACCACTGGCAAAATAATTACTACTAGTACATGTCTTACTTTTACTTTTTTTTTTTTTTAAAAAGTCATTCTCCACAAGGGAAACAAGTGCTGACCCCCTGGTCCCTGGCCTCACTCTCACACAATCACACCGAGGCCAGGGACGCCAGCAGTGGCGGCCTCATGTTGACGGCGGCGTCGGTGGCCTGCGCGTACAGGGAGTTGTGACGCAGGATGAGCTTCAACCCCTTGGCGGCCTGGGCGGCGGGCCTCGCCGCCGCCGGGACCCTCCGCCTCATCGCGTGGTGGTGGCTGTTGTAGTAGTTCTCCGCCAGCGCCGACGCGTCCAGGCACGACCAGGCCGACCCCCGCGACGCGCTGGCCGCCCACATGAAGCGCCTCGACGACGGGTCCATCAGGGACTCCCGGAACTCCTTGGCCCCCTCGCAAGGCAAGCCCTGCACGTTCAACGCAACAAGGCAACCAGTTTCAGTTCCAAACTTCCAATGCCCAGCAGAGAACAGACATGGTCATCTGAAATTCTGAATGACAGACTAAATGCAAGTGATGATGGTTCACGTTGGTGGTACCGTACCTCTGCCATGGCCTTGATCTTGAGCGTGACGCTGTTGGACAGGACAACGACCTTCTCGCCGCTGCGGTGCCTGCTGCAGACGAGCGCGCAGTCGAGCACGCGGTCCTCGGGCCTAGGAGAGACGACGTCCGCGAGTTGCGGGGAGAAGAGGGCCGCCATCCGGTTGAAGGTCCCGGAGGAACCAATGTCGATCTCCTCGTCGATGCGCTGCGCCGAAGGGGTCGCGGGTGGGGTTGGTGGTACCGGGAACATGTCGGCGGAGCTCTGGACGTGGATCCACCAGCTCTCTGTCGCCATGCACTCCTCGATCCATTGCAGGATGGAGGTCGCCTTTGTTGACCGCCTGAACAGGCCCTCCCGCTGCTTCATGGAATCCAACTCCCTGATCACTGTGGAGACAGTAAAGAGGAAGCGTTGTACTTCAGTTAGCAACTGCAAGTAGCACACACTAGTAATTCTCAGTCAGCAAGTGCAAGTAGATCTCTGCCACAATCAAATAGGGGCACACAACGCAGATATCACAGGCACGATGGATTAAACCAATTAGTACATGAGGCATTCAAAGCACTTGAAGCATCAGTTAACAGCCTGAAAGAACAGTTGAGATGTAAAAAATGCAGAAGCGAGCAGCCCTTAGGTTTTTAACATTATAAGCAATATAGGCTGACTGTTGTAATTCAGTATTGAGTATCATAGGCAACAGTAAGCAAGCAAACAACAGAATTAGTGGCAGGATATGAAGACAAATTAAACCAATTAGTATAATGGGAGGAATAAGCAATCAAAACACATGAAACATCAGTTAACAACCTGAAAGGACAGTTTAGATGGAAAAGAACACAGAAGCAAGCATCCCTCAGTTGATAACATTATAAGCATAGGCACATTAATTATCACAGGCACGATGGATTAACCAATAGGTAAAATAGGAGGGAATAGCACTAAAAGCACCTGAACCATCAGTTAACAAGCTGAAAGGACAGTTAAGATGTAAGCAATGCAGAAGCTAGCAGCCCTTGAGTTGTTAGCATAATAAGCAATATAGGTTGACTGCTGTGATTGAGTATTGAATATCATAGGCAACAGTAAGCAAACAAACAGCATAATTAATGGGAGGATTAAACTATAATGGGAGGAATTAGCATTCAAAGCGGATGAATCATCAGTTAACAGCCTGAAAGGACAGTTAAGATGGGAAAAAACCGCAGAAACTAGCAGCATCAGTTGGTAACATTATAAGCATAGGTTTACTGTTCACATGACTATCATAATTAACAGTAAACAAGCGAACAACAGAATAAATGATGCATGCAAGCAAGCATTTGTTCAAGCTTGAAAACATTTGATGATTGTATTTGCTCTGAACTTACCAATCCTCGGTATGAAAAGACGAGTTCCTTTTAGGCCTCTTAACAGCATAATGGCCTTCCTAGATTCGTCATCAAGAAGACCGTCTATATTAGCCACCATAGTCCAGGTTTTCATACCTTGTCCAGCACTACCTGATTCTTGGTTATTACACTGTCCAGCATAAAGATTGGTCATGTCAGATGAGATACTAAAACGAAAACACATTCATATGGAGCATAAAGATATAATCACTCTAATAACTTACTGAAACATTGTTGAATTTATCTTCCAACTTGATAACCAAGTCACCAGCAGCAATGTCAGCTAGACTAGCAACAGCACAGGTATAGTCATGCGAGCTAGCAGGTCTCAAAGGAGAATTTGACAGAAGAGTCTGGAAGGGGAGCCTATCAGCAATCCTTTTCTTGGCGATCGCACTTTCAACACGTGTGCGGTTTTCAGACATGTCCCTTGTTTTCCGAGCTGCAGAAGATAGTGGTGTCAAGTTCTCCTTGTCGAGCGAGAATGATTCCCGATCTTGATCTAAGTCGATTGAGAGGTCCTTGGGAAAACACTTCCTTGCTTTCATGCCCGCGAAGATATAGGGGTCAAATTCTCCTTATCCGAATAGAAAACATCGAATCTACCGTGTGGAATTTTTCGACTTCGATGATAACTCACCGCATTGCTTCTTATTTGAACTATTCTCTCGTCAACACCGAATTATCCACCCTCGAGCCAAGAACCTTTTTCTTATTTGAAGCATTTGTGCCGACACCGAATTATCCATCCTTGCACCAAGAACTCTCCTACTAGTGGTCTTCACCTTAGAGGCCGGAGTCACATTTTCCTTGTCTCGAGAACAGATTTTCCTCTTTCACGGGGGGACATAGCCTCGACTTCCTAAGAGCCGGCACCGAGTTTTCCATATCCGAAGAATGTCATCTTTGAATTCCGAGATGTGAAATGGGCATTAATGGATCAAGATTCTCGAGACAAAGCTCATTTGATTTCATCTCGATCTTCGGTGTTCGGCTTGGAGTTCTCATTTCTAGAAAAGTCGTCATGATCTAAAGCGAGAGGGGAAATGGAATCCATCAAATGTTGGGAGATGGTAGGCTTCAGACCTCCATGGCTCCTCTCCATTATTATGTTGCCTCGATACATTGGGGGTGATTTCATCCTTGTCCAAAGGGGCAGATCTCTTCATCTTCAATTCCTTCAAGCACCCAAATTGTCAAATAGATTCCCACAAATGGTGCCTTCAAGGCCGACAGTTCCCAGGACCCTTAGCAATCTTATTTGGATCAATATTCTCGTTTTCTGAGAGAGCTCCCTCCAAGTTAAGATGGTTCAAACCATCATGCTTCATTTCTGGCATTATAAGATTTTCTGAAACAAGCTCAGATTCTGTATGAACAGTAGCACCATCCAATTGTGGAATTTCTTGGTCAGTGAATGCATCATCCATGAAATGCAAAGGATCTTGTGGGATATTATTCTCAGGTTTTCTCTCTTTCATACTTCCCTCCATGATCATGCTGGCTAGGGGATTCATGTCAACCTTATCTTCAGCGATCAACTCTTCCTTTTCTTCAGCTCTTTCAACTTCAGAATTACCAAATAAAGCAATACAGGCAGTGCACTCTGTCCCACAGCTCTGAGAAGATACAAGAATCTCATTTTGGTCTCCCTTCTGAATGCTATGGCTCAGAGTGCTGCTTCTATCCCTGCTCCTGCCTGTGTCAACACGAAGTGATTTGACTGACTTCAACTTGGACCACTTGGACATTTTGTTTGAGGCATCCTGCTTGTCTGATTGGATTGATTTTCCAGCATTTGTCAGTGTGCCTGGCATTTCCTGTATGATCAATGAACCAAAAGATTCTGAAATTTGATTCTTGTCAACCAACTTTTCCTCTGTCACTCCATCTCTTTTCTCATGAAATTGGGAAAGTGAAGGCTCTTCCGCAAAGAAGGGATGAACAAAGTCAGACAATGGAGGTGCTGAGGGGGGCACTTTGGCTGGAAATGCAATGTCTTTTGACACAATTTGCTCACTTGAATCCTGGATATTAGATCACACAGTTAGCAATCATTAAAAAAAATGGATCCAAAGATGAAAATCTCTCTCTCTATGACAAAAAAAGGAAAAAAACAACAGAACAACAAAACTCATGTAAACAATTGAAAGCATGAAAGGAACAGTAATGACCAAAGATATTGAAAACCAAAGAACTGACATACATGTTTAAAATGTAAACCAATGCTATTAGCAACTTGAGCATATAGATGAATTTTACAAGTGGAATTGGATAACGGATATATATTGTTAGCTCATCATAGTTTGTTCTCATGCAATTTATAGTTGACTTGGTTTACAAACTAAATTAAGGCCACAAAATTTGGTTTTCTATAATGGACAGCACATTTAAGTGTTGATATGCTTAGACTTGAACATACAAAATAAATGCAAGAACAGAGTGTTTAACATGTGAGTAGAACATTCAAACAACAACAAAGTGAATTCATATGTGGACAAAAGGTTGCTTGACACAAGCTGAAAATTACGCACACCTACCATTGAAAAAAAAATCATTTGTCAACCTAAGAAAAAAAACTCGGGGGTAAACCACGCCCAGGCTTTTTAAAATCATTTGTCAAAATAAGCAAACAAACAACTGGAATGTCATCTCAGAGAAATTTAACATAGCACAATAGAATCAGGAGCATAGAAAATAATATGGACCTAATTAAGGTTCTAACTTATTCAATGGCTCTATGCACATGCGCACTGTATTTCAACTAGCATTAAGTGTCCAAATAATAACAAATCTACAGCAGTACAGCATGACAAATTTCATTTAGGCAACAGAATTATTTTCAATCAAATTTAGCACTAGGCAGGCATGCAGCATTCTCAAGGCATGGGTAAAAGTTGATAATATTTGTAGGAATTTGGCAACTGGGTACTGTCAAACGGGAGCGTCAATGCAGTAAACAACTAAGAACAGAATGTTGATTGAACAGTGACAGTTAAGTTCAAGTGGCACGTAGGAAATCCTGCAGCGCAGAGTGGATCTGAAAATAAGAAGCTATATATTCATAGGACATGCATGCAAGGATTACTACAGTGGAAGTACTAGTAAACACATAAAGTATTGGAAACAATTGATGCAATCCACATTGCTGCATTTGAATTTGCAACCCAGCAGGAGCATTACTTAGATGCAGAGAAGATCATACATATAATCATATAAAACAAAAAAACAAAAAACTACATCATCAGTAGACACTTTGTAGTTTCAGGCTATCAAATCAATAAACATGTATTGCAGCTCTGAAGATACTGACAAGCATTTCATACAACGTTTTTCGGTATTAAGTAACACCGATTAGCTGTGAACAAACCCGATGGGTCTCCATGTCCATGAATCCCGTGCCCAGGCACTAACAAAGTTGCTTGCTTCCTGCGCATTTCATCAAACACTTAGACCATAATGAACCAACGCCGTCGTCAAGTTGCTGACTGACTATGACTAGACTAGAATATAACCCGTGCATTGTCACGGTAATTCATTCTATACACGTAGCAAACCCAAAACCATATGTATAGTGCTTTTAGCATAATTCATATAGTTAGAAGCGTTGGGCTTTGTGTTACAAGCTCATGCGATGATATAGTTATGCAATAATCTGGCTATTTTTTTTAATCTCAAATACGGCTCCAAAGGCCTTGTATTGCTAACAGGTCGAGGACTGAGCTAAATCACGAGTCATGTTACCAAATACGTACATGAGCATGGAACTGTCCCGGTCCTAATGCTAAACCCAAACTACCAAGCTCATATGTGCAGATGTGTTTATGCTACGAGGTACAAGAGAATATTTTGAAACAATAAAAATGCTCAAACTCAAGTTTCACGTGTATCACTCAACATCGTGTCACACTGTGGTTGGTCGAAAGCATTAGGGTTTTTTTTTTCAAAGCATTAGATTCGAGCCCGTTCTTCAGAAGTCTTGAGTCTACTTCAATTTGGATTGTGGACATACATACTCAGATACTCCGAGCTTCCGCGCATTCAAGAGCCTCCTTCAGACATAATTATAAAACCACAATCTCGATCCGACCCATGTTTCTTTCAAAAAGCACCATCCGTATTTATCTTCAGCACCCCCTCATGCATATGGCCGATCGTTCCCACTGTAACAAGCACAACAACATCCTATCAAATCGAGGAGGAATTTGGGCCAATTACCGGCCAAGAGAAGGGGTTGAGATAGAACACTCCATTGCTCGTTTTGGTAGACCGCCCAAGGTAATTACTACTTTGAAATAAATGCGGCAGTTTCCAAATCCTTTCTTAAGGCAGTGCAATGAAGACCACGCAATGGTGAGCCAGGAACAAAGTACTACATCTTCCACATCTATGGCAACATCAGCAACCTGTAGTACTGCTTCGATTTCACCTTGCTCAGAACGCACCAGAACATCATCCTCAACAACCCGATGCAAGGTCGCATGACTCGTCGTCTACAAAGGCTTTCTACAGATTGATTTCTTCCTCAACTCGGAGTCAACAGCTGGTCTGTATTTCAACACGAGGATGCATTGAACGGAAAAGGGAAGAGCGTTGTAACAAGTACAACGATGGCCCATCAAATTGAGGAGGAATTTGGGCCAATTGTAGCCCAAGAGAAGGGCCCGATGGCCACCCGGGTCGCCGGCCGCGGGCAGGGGGGCGCCCTAGGCGCATGCCGCACGGAGGAGAGGGGGTGCAAACCCCTGAGCCGCCGTCTATTTGTCATCCGATTAGGTTTTCGAAAATAAGTGTCCTATAATTGGAAGAGTTGAACAAATAGAATAGGGCCGGAAATGAAAAAGGAAATCCATAGATAAAAGTTTCCTAGTTGACTTAGGATTGAAGGTATCCCAGATTATAAATAGGAGATGTGATCATAGAGGACAAATTAATAAAAAAATAGCGTCTTCCCTATCTCTTCTCTCTCTCGCTTTGCCTACCCGCGCCGCCACCGCCCCCACCCCGCCCACGCCACCGACGACCGACGCCGCCCCCTCCGCCTTCTTCGCTCCCGGATCGCCCTCCATGTGTCACCGGTACGCAGGACCCCTTATACCCACCCACGGTCACAGAAAGTTCTTGGTACGTAGATACGAAAACGTGGTATGTGAGAGACCGATCGACAATTGTAAGCTCCCAATAGTTTCGTAAGGATCTTTTTGGAACGTTTGGTTTGAGGATAGGATCATAATGCCTAGTTAATTGTGACTCGGAACATAGCTATGGAACATGATCTCATCTGTGCAAATATAGTGCTGACAAGTTACGAACTCTAGAGTATGTGTTTTGTACTGAATAGCTTAAGTCTGAACTCAAGAGCTAATTGTTGTAAAAAAAAAACTCGAGAGCACGTTTCCGTCACGTTGGATTTGAACTTTGGCGTTCGTGATGGAGGCCCAGTGGGCCATTTACATTTGGTCCCAATTCTCGTCCAGCCCCGTGCAAAAATGCAAAAACTCTCGTCCGACACTCATATCCAGCCGACCTCGTGTGCCGCCGCCGCCGCCGCCGCGCGCCCAATCCCAGCGCCTCCAGCTCCAGTTTGTTTTGGAACGTCGTCCCAGCGCCAAGCCGTCATTCGCGTACCCTGCTGACTGTGGTCCCACCGATTCCAAAGCAGAATTGCAACCTTGGATTTGGAACTGCTTGTTCATAACACAATAGTAGCTTCTGAATAAGTTCACCTGCCGACTGTGCCTCCAGGAGATCCAGCCCATAGGATTCCATCTGTAGTTGTCTCCAGCAAGCTCACACACGTTTACATTTCAGAAAGGCACAATGGCCGCTGCCCTCGTCAAATCGCCAGCAGACAGGGCATCTCGTCTCCAACACAATACCACAGGTTTCTTTACCTTTTCCTTTATACCCTGATGACTGGTGAGGACAAAAGCAGTGTCCTCCTCTGTTCCTTTGCTTGTGCCCTGCACCATCGCATCATAAGATGGCATGCATGTCGAGCTTTCTCGAAAGATAATGCAGCATCATTCCTTGCTTGTCCATGCATCCATCAGCTGCCTGTACGATAAAGAAAAGCATCCATAATATGGTTGTATATATATAGCTAGTTCCTGTATGTACAAGCAGCTTGGTCCTTGTTTTTGTGGCAGCACACCTCATACCTGTTGATTCTTGTAATCTCTCAACGCTGTGGCCTGTGGCATTCACATCTCACGTTATAATATTGGCAGTGTCCTCAAGTGAAAGGGCACAATGCTGGCTCATCAGAAACCAGGTACAGTTCCAATATAACTTCGTAAAATTGTGTATCATATAGTATTGAGTTCCAATATAACTTCGTAAAATTGTGTATCATATAGTATTGTATCGCTAGTGTTGTTTGTACCTGGATTATTAATGATAACACATCGGCATGAACCTCATTGAGAATGGCTGATGCAAAAGGAAAATTTGATTTCCTATGCTAACTTCATTGCGCTGACTGAATTTCTGTTTCATTTTCTTTGCAGATTAGGCCCATTCGTGTGCCTCAAGGATCTTTGATTTCCACGAATTATGGAGAGCTTTGTGGCTTGCTGTGCGTGGCCAGTTTAGCTACGGATTTACCATTTGGCTTTCTATTTTTTGTTTAACTTTACCAGGTATGAATAGCTGACAACTTCATAATGTGCTAAACAGTTAAATAGACCCACGGCTTCTATGAATGCAAATTTATATTTCAATAAATGAATTCTTAACTATGTTCTACAGAATTATAATTTAGCATCCATGATATTCTTATTGGTATGTGTAAATCTTTAAATTTGTTTGTGTCCTTCTTTCCTTTATATTTGATCATCTCATTAGCTGAGAACCTTTTAAAATCTTGGCTAGCTAAGAGCAGTGACCTTTCGGTTAAAAATCAATGGCTCAAAAAAAGAATCGGTAATTATTATGGTCGTTGCTATCCATGCTTATCATTGGGAGTTATTAGTGGTTCCTTTTGAGCTCTGCAGCAAATATCTTCCTTAGAAAACAATATATGCTTAAAACAATACTTATACAAATATTTTCTTATCCTTTCTCGACAGTTGTGATAAGCTTTAATTACTAATTACTTTATATTCTTTTTCATCCACATTTTTAGTTCTTCCCTTATTTTGCTCTCATTTTATATAGCTTCAACTATGGAGGTCTGATATATGTTAAGTTGAAAACATAGCTTCAAAAAATGACATAAAGAAAAGCATCCAGAACATGGTTGTATATATATAGCTAGTTCCTGTATGTACAAGCAGCCTGGTCCTTGTTTTTGTGGCAGCACCTCATACCTGTTGGTTCTTGCAGTCTCTCAACGCTGTGGCCTGTGGCATTCACATCTCACGTTATAATATTGGCAGTGTCCTCAAGTGAAAGGGCACAATGCTGGCTCGTCAGAAACCAGGTACAGTTCCAATATAACTTCCTAAAATTGTCTATCATATAGTATTGTATCGCTAGTATTGTTTGTACCTGGATTATTAATGATAACACATCGTCATGAACCTCATTGAGAATGGCTGATGCAAAGGGAAAATTTGATTTCCTATGCTAACTCCATTGCGCTGACTGAATTTCTGTTTCATTTTCTTTGTAGATTAGGCCCATTCATGTGCATCAAGGATCTTTGATTTCCAGGAATTATGGAGAGCTTTGTGGCTTGCTGTGCGTGGCCAGTTTAGCTACGGATTTATCATTTGGCTTTTTATTTTTTTGTTTAACTTTACCAGGTATGAATAGCTGACAACTTCATAATGTGCTAAACAATTAAATAGACCCATGGCTTCTATGAATGCAAATTTATATTTCTATATATGAATTCTGAACTATGTTCTACAGAATTATAATTTAGCATCCTTGATATTCTTATCGTTATGTGTAAATCTTTAAATTTGTTTGTGTCCTGCTTTCCTTTATATTTTATCAGCTCATTAGCTGAGAACCTTTTAAAATCTTGGCTAGCTAAGAGCAGTGACCTTTCGGTTAAAAATCAATGGCTCAGAAAAAGAATCGGTAATTATTATGGTCGCTGCTATCCATGCTTATCATTGGGAGTTATTAGTGGTTCCTTTTGAGCTCTGCAGCAAATATCTTTCTTAGAAAACAACTTATACTTTCAAGGGCCTCGACTCCCAACTCTGGAGGACCCTGGCTTCTCAGATTGTAGCTTGAACCGGGTAATGGTGGCGCCAGGGTTTTTGCCTGGCTGCTGGAAGAATAGGTGAGATTAAAGAAGAACTAGATGAGAAGACTAGAGATTAACTTCATTCTTTGTTGATTCAAATCATGGTTTGGCTTACATATATATAGGAGATTGCCTAGCCGGCTGATCACCCTTGATTCACATTCACACCTCTCAATATCTCATTCACACTCTAGATTGATTAGGACCCTTTCACACCTTTGGTCCCTTGGACGCCTTCTGGCCCTTTGGTGGCCTGGGGCGCCGGCTGTATTGCCGGCCCCACATGACATCTCTCCCTCCCTGGAGAAGCAGCTCATCCTCGAGCTAGAACGAAGGGTAGCGGTCCTAGAAGTCTTCAAGATCCTCCCACGTAGCCGATGTAGCTCTTATTCTACCAGTGAACGAGGACTTGTCGAACACCTCGAGCCAGCCGAGCCTTGGATGCATGCTCGGGCACCGACTGTGTCGCGTCGTGGTGGGTGGGTGGCAATGGCGGCGGAGCTTGCGGGGGCGTGCCGACGAACTTCTTCAGGAGGCCCACATGAAAGACGTCATGAAGACATGCTCGGGGAGGCAGCTCGAGGCGATAGGCGACATCGTTGATGACGGCGGCGACCCGATAGGGTCCGAAGAAGCGCGGTCGAAGCTTGCCTTTGGTGACGCCCTGAAGAGAAGCCGGGGCACGGTGGCGCAGCCTGAGCCACACCCAGTCACCCACCATGAAGCTGAGCTCACGGCGATGCTTGTTGTAGACGCGCCGGTAGACGTCCTGGGACTGTTCGAGCCGAGCGCGGGCATCAGCCAGCATCTCCTCATGTTCGGCCATGGACTTGGCCACTGCTGCCACTCTTGTTTCTCCTGGCTCATAAGAGCGAATAGGGGGCATCTCCCTGCCATAGACAATGGTGAATAGGGTGGTCTTGAGAGCCTCTGGAACGCAGTGTTGAAGAAGAATTCCGCCCAGGGCAACCAGCGGAGCCACTGGCGGGGCCGATCACCGGTGAGGCAGCAGAGATACATGGTGATCACTTTGTTGGCAGCCTCAGCCTGTCCATCGGACTGGGGATGGAACACCGTTGTCATCTGGAGTTTGACACCGGAGAGCCGCATCAGTTCCTTCCAGAAGGTGGAAGTGAACGCCGGATCGTGATCCGAGACAATGGATTGCGGAATTCCATGGAGGTGGACGATCTCACGGAAGAATGCCTGGGCCACTGTCTCTGCTGAGTAAGGGTGCACGAGGGCGACGAAGTGTGCATACTTGCTGAATCGATCCACGATCGTGAGGATGACAGATTTGCCGCCAACTTTGGGAAGGGCTTCAATGAAGTCCATGCTGATGTCAGTCCAAACGGACTTGGGCACCGACAGGGGTAGCAAGAGTCCCGTCGGCTGGAGATGTTCAGACTTGTTCTGCTGACAAGTCGTGCAGGTGTGCCCAAAGTCCTGAATAATGGTGCGGAGGTTGGGGGAGTGGACGTCGCGCCGAAGCCGGTGCATGGTGCGCTGGACCCCTTCATGGCCATCGGCATGGATGGCAGTGATGAGTTCGTCGAGGAGGGGGGCGCCGGGCGGAATGTACAGGTGCCCCTTGTACGTCACTAGGCCGTCGAGGACGGCCCACGGGGCCTGCCACTGGCCCACGGTGATCTCGTCCCGGAGCGCGATGAGCGCCGGGTCCTAGGTGGAGAACAGCCGGAGCCTGTCCACGAAGTCGAAGTGCGGCCCAGAGATGGCAAGGAGCTTGATGTCGTTGGTGTCGCGACGCAACAGGGCATCGGTGACGGTGTTGTTGCGGCCTGCCTTGTACTCCACTGAAAAATTGAAACCAACTAGTTTGCCAACCCAGTGATGCTGGGGTATGGTGGTGAGGCGCTGATCCAAGAGGTATTTGAGGCTAAAGTGGTCAGTGCGGACCAAGAATCATCGTCCGTGGAGATAGGGCCGCCAATGCCTGATGGCGAGCACCAATCCAATTAGCTCCCGTTCATAGGCCGCAAGGGACTGGTGACGCGGCACGATCGGCCGACTGAAGAATGCGATTGGATGTTGCTCTTGTAGCAGGACAGCGCCGAAGCTGTAGATGGCGGCATCGCATTCCACAATGAATGGCAGGGTGAAGTCTGGGAGCGCCAGCACGGGCGCCGTGGTCAGGGCGGCCTTGAGCGCTGTGAAAGCCTGGGCGGCCGCCTCAGACCAGAGGAAACCTTCCTTCTTGAGCAGCGCCGTCAGCGGGGCGGCAATGGTGCCGAACCCATGGGCAAACTTGCGGCAGTAGCCCGCGAGCCCCAAGAAGCTACGGACCGCTTGGGCCGAGCGGGGCTGGGGCCACTCCACCATGGCCTTCACCTTCTTGGGATCCATGGCGACCCCCTGAGCCGAGATGACATGGCCCAGGTACGTGATAGAGGTGGCGGCGAAGGCGCATTCGGACTTCTTCACAAAGAGCCAATGTTGGTGCAGCACGGTGAGGATGGCGCGGACATGGCATATGTGTTCGGTGATGGAGCTGCTGTAGATTAAGATATTGTCAAAGAAAACAAGGACGAACCGACGTAGAAAAGGCCGCAGCAGGTCGTTCATGAGGGTCTGGAACGTCGTCGGCGCATTGCAGAGCCTAAAGGGCATGACGGTGAACTCGTACAGCTCGTCATGCGTCCTGAAGGCTGTCTTCTCGATGTCTGTCGGCTTTAGGCGTACCTGGTGGTATCCCGACCGTAGATCAAGTTTGGTGAAAAACTTCGCACCCTTAAGTTCATCGAGGAGTTCGTCCACCACCGGAATTGGATAGGCATTCTTCACAGTTATGGCATTGAGCGCCCTATAATTGATGCAAAATCTCCATGTGCTGTCTACCTTCTTGACTAGCAAGACCGGCGAGGAAAACGCCGAAGAACTCCTCCTGATCAGCCCCTGCTCGAGCATTGCTGAGCATTGACGCTCGAGCTCATCCTTGTGGGCCGCTGGATAGCGGTAAGGCCGAACCGCCACCGGCTGCGATCCTAGAAGAAGAGTGATGGCATGGTCCTTGGAGCGAGGCGAAAGCATACCGGACGGTTCGTTGAAGATCGGCGCGAATTCGTCGAGCAGTGCGGACATAAGGCCGTCGGCGGAGCAGGCCCACAGACCGGGGCTTGATGGTCCGGCGACGCCTTGCCAGCAGACCCGGTGATCCCCATGCCAGAACGACATGGTCAGGGCCCCAAAATCCTAGAGGATGAGGCCCAAGGAGGTGAGCCATTGTGTGCCTAGGACCACGTCGTAGCCGGCCAGCGGCAGGGCGAAGAGGTCGGCCCGGAAGTGCTCGTCGGCGATGGAGAAGGATGCCGCGCGGTAGACTCCGGGGCACGAAACGCGCTCGCCGTTCACCACGGTGACCCTCATGGTGCCGCCTGGATGAAGATGGAGCTGGTTACGGCCCGCCATATCCTCAGAGATGAAATTATGGGTGGATCCTGAATTGAGCAGGGCCAGCAGCACCGTGTCGCCCATCTTGATGTGGACCTGCATTGTATCGTAGGAACACACGCCCACCATGGCGAGCAGAGAAATGTGGCGATCTTCGTGGTTGGCATCATGGATGGCCCCATCGTCATCTTCATCGGCTTCAGACAATTCCAGCAGGAAGATGCGCTTGCACACGCGATTGTGGCCGTGCTCGAACCATCACAATTAAAATAGAGGCCGAGGCACCTCCGTTCCTCCATCTCGGGCTGGGACAGATGCTTGAGTTGGCGTTCATCGATGATGGCCGGGCCGGACGCAGCATGCTGGGGAGGAGCTGGCAGCGCCAACAGCTGCGACGCACCATGGAGGAGGCTGCGCACCACGGGTTTGTAGGCCGCGGTCCCTGACGCCGAGGACGGCGTGCGCCCAGGCACGGTGTAGTAGCGCTCACGCTGTTCTAGGGTACGGGCGAGGTTCATGGCCAGCACCAGGGTGTGCGGGTTCTGGACTTGGATGTCGATGCTGAGTGGCGGTCCCAGCCCCGCCGTGAACACCTGCACATGTTGGCGTTCATCCAACGGACCAACACGAGGAAGCAGAGCCTCGAATCGATCTTGGTACTCAGCCGTGGTGGTGGTGCGCTTGCACTCCATCAATTCGGCCATCGGGTTGGAGCGGACTGGGGGCCCGTACCGGAGATTGAGGAACTCCAAGAAATGTCGCCAACTGGGCGTGCCCACGTCGGTCTGCACCTGGATGTACCAGAGTTGCACGCCGCCTTCAAGGTTGTACGATGCCATCCACACTTACTCTTCCACCGAAATTCTCTATTGATGGAAGTAAGACACACAGCGGTTGAGGAAGGCGAGGGGGTCGGATTTGCCGTCGAATCTCGGGAAGTCCATCTTCTGGAACCGAGGCGGCCGATCGGCGAAGTTGTTGCCACCTCCCTGGCCGCGGGGGCTTGAGCTTGATGACGAGTGAGGCTGGGAGTTTTGCAGCACGACGATCTGCTGCTGCATCGCCTCCATGTTCTTGCTCATGTTTTTGATCATGCGGGCGATATCGGCATTGGATGGTTCTGTCATGGCGGCAACGGATGAGGCGGTGGAGGGGGTGGGTGATGAAGGAGCGGGTGGGGACTGGGTTGCAGCGGAAGAGGATGAGCGGTGGCCGCAGGATCGCCGAAAACCTGATACAAGGTTGTCAAGGGCCTCGACTCTCAACTCTGGAGGACCCTGGCTTCTCAGATTGTAGCTTGAACCGGGTAATGGTGGCGCTAGGGTTTTTGCCTGGCTGCCGGAAGAATTGGTGAGATTAAAGAAGAACTAGATGAGAAGACTAGAGATTAACTTCATTCTTTGTTGATTCAAATCATGGTCTGGCTTACATATATATAGGAGATAGCCTAGCTGGCTGATCACCCTTGATTCACATTCACACCTCTCAATCTCTCATTCACACTCTAGATTGATTAGGACCCTTTCACACCTCTGGTCCCTTGGACGCCTTCTGGCCCTTTGGTGGCCTGGGGTGCTGGCTGTACTGCCGGCCCCACATGACATATATAAATATTTTCTTATCTTTTCTCGACAGTTGTGATAAGCTATAATTACTAATTACTTTATATTCTTTTTCATCCACATTTTTAGTTCTTCCCTTATTTTCCACTCATTTTATATAGCTTCAAATATGGAGGTCTGATATATGTTAAGTTGAAAACATAGCTTCAAAAAATGATATAAAGAAAAGCATTCAGAACATGGTTGTATATATATAGCTAGTTCCTTTATGTACAAGCAGGTTGGTCCTTGTTTTTGTGGCAGCACCTCATACCTGTTGGTTCTTGCAGTCTCTCAACGCTGTGGCCTGTGGCATTCACCTCTCACGTTATAATATTGGCAGTCTCCTCAAGTGAAAGAGCACAATGCTGGCTCGTCAGAAACCAGGTACAGTTCCAATATAACTTCGTAAAATTGTCTATCATATAGTATTGTATCGCTAATGTTGTTTGTACCTGGATTATTAATATGATAACACATCGGCATGAACCTTATTGAGAATGGCTGATGCAAAGGGAAAATTTGATTTCCTATTGTAACTCCATTGCGCTGACTCAATTTCTGTTTCATTTTCTGTGCAGATTAGGCCCATTCGTGTGCCTCAAGGATCTTTGATTTCCAGGAATTATGGAGAGCTTTGTGGCTTGCTGTGCGTGGCCAGTTTAGCTACGGATTTATCATTTGGCTTTCTATTTTTTTGTTTAACTTTACCAGGTATGAATAGCTGACAACTTCATAATGTGCTAAACAATTAAATAGACCCATGGCTTCTATGAATGCAAATTTATATTTCTATATATGAATTCTGAACTGTGTTCTACAGAATTATAATTTAGCATCCTTGATATTCTTATTGGTATGTGTAAATCTTTAAATTTGTTTGTGTCCTGCTTTCCTTTATATTTTATCAGCTCATTAGCTGAGAACCTTTTAAAATCTTGGCTAGCTAAGAGCAGTGACCTTTCGGTTAAAAATCAAAGGCTCAGAAAAAGAATCGGTAATTATTATGGTCGTTGCTATCCATGCTTATCATTGGGAGTTATTAGTGGTTCCTTTTGAGCTCTGCAGCAAACATCTTTCTTAGAAAACAATATACGCTTAAAACAATACTGATACAAATATTTTCTTATCTTTTCTCTATAGTTGTGATAAGCTTTAATTACTAATTACTTTATATTCTTTTTCATCCACATTTTTAGTTCTTCCCTTATTTCCCTCTCATTTTATATAGCTTCAACTATGGAGGTCTGATATATGTTAAGTTGAAAACATAGCTTCAAAAAATGATATATTTTATGGAGTTGTTAGGCACAACAGCCTATTTTTTAAAACCTTCTCTGCCTCTATTGTGGGTCTAACCGAAACCTTGTGGTTCACAAAAAAAAAAAAAAGGGACGGGCACTTTTGTGGGTCTAATCGGTGCTTCAAAATTTTCTTTTTTTCTAGAACACAAATTTTTTTTCTGCTTCTTAAGCTTTTTTCTAGCTCTGGAGTAACCAAACATATCAGACACTGTGCATAGAGAAACAAAATGACGTACACAGTTCCAAAACGTGTGATATGTGTTATCTCAAACATTCTTTTAGTTATCCATTTGGAATAATTAGCATCTCGAGTATGCAAATGCTTTCATGACAAAAGGATATTCCAGAGAGGCGATGACCGTTTCTTTTACAAGTTTCTCTTTGCATTATCCTGAGTCAGCACTTTTAGGCTTGGGTTAATTGGATCTATGCCATTATAATTCTCCCATTTTTTAAACACACTATTGCTATTCAATAAACTATGCCACTGCCATTGGAATTTTACACATGTTTGAGATACGCCATTATATACTCCTAGAGAGGATTTGGGCCCACTGTCAGGTCATACAGTGGATACTGTATATTGTATGGACCAAAATACCCTCTCCCACTCTATCTCACTTATAGGAAGGCCCAATGTGTCATCCCCTTCCTCTGTTTCTGCATAGTCTTTTTCATGAACGCACAACCTTCATCAATTCAGCCGGTGCCCCCACCCACCCACCACAAGGGGCCAAAATTTTTTTGATTCCCCCGAACAAGCCAGGCATGCAGCATGGAACGCTTCTCCATCGATACTGTGATTCCAAATTGGAACCAAAGAGGAAGGCTTCTCCATCCCGTCATTCTCGTCAGAATTGGAAGTAGAGGAAAGGTCACACGAGGATGCGAACTCTCTCGGCCCAAAATCGTGAGGGTCCAGTCCAACACGGCTGTATAGAGCCAGCGGCAGCGAACCTATCCATCCAACCACTGTGTGCCCAGTGTCAGCTGCTGCTGCGTCCGGTGGCAAGGACGACCTGCGGGGGCAGCAAATCCATGGCTAGCGGGTGGCCTCCTCCATCGACGGCGCCCTCGCCTGCTCCTTACATGGCGGCGCCCTCGCCTCCACCATCCACGGCGGAGCCACCCTCTGGGCTGACAGCTGTGTTGGGGAGAAGATAGAGGAGGAAGGAGGCTTGACGCGGACGCCCACCTACGCGCTCGGCTGGCGGCGACACGGCTGGCTTGACGAGGACGCCAGCCCGCGAGCTCGCCCGGTGGCGGTGCGACTGGATCGACACGGTCACCCACCCGCGCACTCGGCCGGCGGCGGCGCGTCTAGCTCGACGCGCTCGCCCGCCCTCGTGCTCCGGCGGCGGCGACACGACCAAGCCGCCCACCCACATGCTCACGTAGTGCCAGAGATGGAGAAGCGAGAGAGAGGAAGGGAGGTGTGGGGAAGAAGGCTGACGACTGGGTCCCAGGTGTCATTGAGTGTCAGAGAAGAGGAAGGGGTATTTTGGTCCATACGAATATAATGGCGTATCTCAAACTTGTGTAAAATTCCATTGACAGTGGCATAGTTTGTTGAATAGCAATGTTGTGTTTCAAAAACGGAAGAATTATAATGGCACAAATCCAATTAACCCTTTATGCTTTGGTTTCTTGTATATTACTTGATGTGTTGTGATTTTGATATTTGAAAATTATAGCAATATTGGTTTAGCTTTAAATTATAGATCTGTAAAAATTATATAGTTGCTATGTTTTAATAAACTTCATTTGAAAAAGTAGTAACGATAATTATGTTTTGAGGACCATGTGAATATCTAAATCATCACTTATTTGTGACTCAACAAAGGAGTAGAAATTAACAAAAGCAGTTCCAAACCATACCACAACATGGGGAAAAATTGCTCTATCCAACATATAATATGGAACTGATAATTATTTAAATAATTTATACAAAAGTAAGTAATAAAAACATTATCATAGCTAGACGTCTATATATAAATAATGTTCTTTCTAATAGTATTTTTTATCTATATAATATAATATAATATAATATAATATAATATAATATATATAATATAATATAATATAATATAATATAATATAATATAATATAATATAATATAATATAATATAATATAATATAATATAAATTTTATTTGATTTTGTTGATCATTGAATGCATTCAGTGGGAGAAACAGATAATGCTTATGAAACAATAGAATGAAACCATGCATTGAGAGTGGTTGTTTCATTGCATTTTAATTTGATATGGCATTCCTAGAAACAATGATGTAAAACTCACCATTGAGACTGGTCTTACAACTTTGCATGTTTTAGGTGGGACTATATATAAGCATCGACGCCGAGCAGACGACGAGACTAACTAGACGTATAAATGGATACTAAAGAAGATGTCTTTCACTTAGTCGACCGTCTCATCAATGACCCTAATTACTCTTATATGCGGTGCGTGATCACACTCTTTGTTTGTTGTTCTTTTAGCTGCATTTATTTTCTCAACAATGGCTGATGAATCAATGATATGGCGTTCGGACGGATTGCTTTGCTCTCAAAACATCACCTAGCTACCTTATTAGTGACACCTAAAATGTCTAGAAACAAAACATGCATGCACGAAGACATTATACATTATTGGTGATTCATCCCGAACATGCATATCATCAAAACTACAATTTTGATTTTCGCTCTTTATACGGGAGGTTACTTTGAGTCTTAGTCCATTTCGAACCGATTGCACACTGGAAAAATGAAAATAAAGCTGAAATAATGCCATCGTGCGTGTGTCTACAGCTTCTAGCAGTAGGTTTGTTCAAAATTTACGGGTGACGTCATGCAAGTCCACGCCACGGCTGCTGTCTTCTCCTGCAGGATCTGAGCAACCCTACTGTGGCTTATTCCTAGTTGTGGGATCTTGTAACACCCAGAAGAAAACAACAACAAAAACAACTTCTTGAGTATTACGACACTACGCTCAAATAAGAAGAAGCAACAAACGATCTAAGTTTTACATTAAATTAAGTCTTCTATGATGAAATAAACAAATACATCTTCAATGACTAATAGCAAAGCTCTAGTGTTTATTACAATGTACAGGTTACAACTTGTTTAGCAATGGAAAGTACTTTAATTTGCTGCACCAACACTCCAGAGGCGTGCTCGTGCTACATTCTGTGCATAAGTTCATCTTCTACCTCTAATTGTGAGCTGTGAGAGCATGATTGTAACATGATAAATAATTAGGTTGAGGCACGAGTACTTACACCATGCCCAAAAAAATGTGTAATTGCTCACTATTCAGCTCTAAATAATGTGTTGACACCTCCATAAAACCTAACACCAGTTGTACTTTCTCATGCAATTCAAGTTTCATTTCGTTAGGCAACAGTTTATACCAAAAATAGGCAATTTATGTATTCTAGAAAAGCAAGTAAATATGTTAAATTGTGATTTAGATCATACACTAATCTACAGTAACTTGCCATTGATCATACACTAACTTGCCATTTTAATTTGACATTAAGCATAATGATCATGCCCCGCTTTCATATGAAGGAACATGGAAAGATGCATATGCATTGTTGTTCTTAGCAAAGGTAATTCAATGATCAATTCAGTGTTTACCATGGAGTTGTAGCAAATATTAATGCAAAATGATACTCTGGAATGACAGTGGACTATGAGTTACCAAGATGCTTGGTAGTATTTTCCAGTGATGTGAAAATTGCCTAGTGATTTGAATTATTTTGCCTTTATATTGCCACAATATTGCCTGGCCAGAATACATTTAGTTGCTTATTCCCTATAAAGTTCAGTAACTAATCAATGCGCATGTATATTTAGTTGCTCTAAAAATGTTGATTATTGACACCTAAAACCTAACACCGCAGCCAATTCAAGAATCAACAATCAAAAGTCACTAGGCACTGCTCAAAATGTGGGAGAACTTCAAACAAAGGAGAATCAACATCTCCAATGGAGCAAAAATACATTCAAGTCAACGACATATCACTAGCCTATCAACAGGAAGATAGCGATAACTAGTACAAGTAATTTGCAAGGATCATGACACACCTAGTCCCTCTTTGCAGTTGAAGTAGGTCTCCCGCAGGCGAACACACTCGCTGGTAATGTTGGGCACCTTCTCCACCAGCACAGTACGACCTTTTCTGCACCTGCAAAGCAACCGCCATCAGTAGACTAGGAATAGCCCAAGCCACAAGAACTCCGATCCTAGCTGAACCAGTATCACCCATTCTGGATTCAATCGCCTAGCACTAGCTTGCGGGTGAGGTGCGCCGCAACTAATAAATATGCTTGTGCCTCCTCGGATCGAAACATGCAGCTGGCAGGGGGAAGGGGCAATGCATCGAACACCTTGCGCGCGTGACCCGCTGCGAGGGTGGGAGAAGCCGAAGGAGTAGGGACAGAGGAGCATGTTCGGGGGCAAGGAATGCTCGCGAATTACCAAAAAATCGACGACTACAGCAGGATGAATCGTGCTCCTCCTCTTGCTGTTCGGGCAGAGGCAGTGGCGACGACCCGACCAGTGGCAGAGCGTCGTGGTCATGTCCTGAGCGTCGTCGTCAGTGCCGTGCCACTGCGAAGGAGGGAAGGGGAGGGAGGTGGAGGCAGCCGCCGTTGTCGACGAGGCTGCCGCCGCCGACGATGTGCCCGTTGGTGGCCGCCGGCGCCGCTGTGACGGAGACCGAGCTCATCGGCGGTTAGGGTTGTTGCCGCAGCGGCCGGTGCAAGCTAGATCTCGCTGCGGGGGAAGCGGGAGGGGAAGGAAGGGGAGGAGATGGGGAGGCCGGCGGGAGAGGGGGCCGGTGCCGGCGGCGAGGGTGGAGCCCACAGGCTACGCGTGGAAGCGGCGGGGTCGGGTGCTTGTCCGGTGGAGAGGAGGAAAACTGAGAAATGAGACGATGGAATGGGGTACGGGCGTGCGATGGCTTGTCTGCCTACTGACTTGTGTCCGCCGTACAAACAATTAAATTACGGCCGGCTGGACCATAGTCTTTATCTATATATTATATTATTTTTCATATTAGCTTATATTAATGTTTACATGTAGATTTGAGACATATTTTTGTCTACTTTTTCTCAGCGGGGGCTTGGTATTCTCTCAGATCTTCGGGCGTTATGTCTACGAGTTTCACCTACCAGCCTTGGAAGAGAAGGTATGTGAATGGAGCAAGGAGCACCCAATGCTGTGGAACGTCGGAATTGGACCTGCAGCTTCAACTTCATTTGTGCCCACTCTCACCAGGCTCCTGTTCGACCGCACCAAGGACCTCTGGGCCCTCGACCAAATTACACGCGTGAGGCTCCACCTCCCGCTCAAGCTACAAGCAGTAGTACTGCCCAG
>JAENPR010001476.1:0-150121 GCA_018135685.1 Themeda triandra
CTAAGAAAGATCACTTTTCGCCCTCTTCATTGATGAAATGTTGGAGCAGCTTAGTGAAACACTCTTTCTTTTGTTTCCTCGATGGGTATTCGTGATATCACCGATTCCCATTCACTTCGAAGATCAAAGCAAGACAACTTTCACATGCCCATATGGAACATATGCCTATCGAAGGATGTCTTTTGGGTTATGTAATGCACCGCATCTTTCAAAAGGTGTATGATGTCTATCTTTTCGGACATGATCGAAGAAATCATAGAAGTTTTCATGGACGATTTCTCGCCTATGGAAAACTTTCAGTCATTGCCTCGAGAATTTAGACAGAGTCTTGCAAAGGTGCTAGGAGAAAGATTTGGTACTTAATTGGGAAAAGTGCCATTTCATGGTCCGCGAGGGCATTGTCCTTGGCCACCTAGTGTTGAAACGAGGGATAGAGGTAGATAAGGCTAAGATTGAAGTTATCGCGCAGCTACCTCCCCCGTGAACGTAAAAGGGATCCGCAGTTTTCTAGGCCATGCGGGGTCTTATAGGAGATTTATAAAAGATTTTTCTCAAATCTCTAGACCCCTCACGAGCTTGCTAGCCAAGGATGTACCTTTTGAGTTCATAGATGAGTGCTTAAAAGCATTCAACACTCTTAAGAATGCACTCGGCTCCGATCATCCAACCTCCCGATTGGACCCTACCTTTTGAGGTCATGTGTGATGCTAGTGACTATGTTGTTGGGGCGATCCTTGGTCGAACAAAGATAAGAAGCATCATGCAATCGCTTACGCTAGCAAGATGCTAATAGGAGCTCACCAATTACGCTACGAGAGAAAGAGCTCGGCAAGTTGTCTATGCTACGATAAGTTTAGGTCTTACTTAGTAGGAGCAAAAGTCATCGTCTATACGGACCATGTGGCATTGAAATATTTGCTCACTAAGAAAGACGTGAAACCCGCTTGATTCACTCGGATTCTTCTACTCCAGAATTCGATCTTGAGATAAAAGATAAAAAGGAGTAGAGAATACCGTTGCGGATCATTTGTCGCGTATGCAGGTTACTAACACGCAAGAACTTCCTATAAATGACTTCCTACGCGACGACATGCTACTTTTAAAGTGACCGACTTCAACCCATGGTATGCGAACATCGTCAACTTCATGGTTGTCGGTTACGTACCACCGTGAAAAACAGAGAAAATTGCAAGTCGAGAGCCGCGTCACCTTTGGGATGACCCATACCTGTATCCGGTATGTTCAGATGGTCTATTGAGGAGATGCGTACCCGCAACAGAAGGCCTACAAATTAATGAGAAGTGTCACTCCGCACCGTACGAAGGCCATTATGGAGTATTTCGCACACAAGCCAAAATGCAGCAAAGGCGGGTTCTTCCGGCCAACGATGTACGAAGACACCAAAGAGTTCATACGGAGGTGTCGGAAGTGTCGGGCCTTAGTGGAGGCATCACACTCGCAATGCAATGCCCTTGCACTACAACCTTCAAATAGAGATATTTGATGTGTGGGGCATCGATTACATGGGGCCATTCCAGAAGTCCCAAGATTGCGAGTACATCCTAGTGGCCGTTGATTACATATCCAAGTGGTGGAAGCTATGCCGCGGAGCGGTCGATGCCAAGCACGCCAGGAAGATGTTCCATGAAGTAATCTTTCCTCGCTTTGGAACACCACGCATGGTGATAAGCGATGGAGGATCCCACTTCATCGATAAAACATTCAAAACATTCTTGAGGGAGCTTGGAGCTAAACACAATATAGCTACCCCATACCATCCTCAAACCCGGTGGTCAGCGAGACTTCCAATAAACGGATCAAGAACATCCAAGACGGTCAACGATATGGGGAAAGGTTGGAAAGTAAGCTTCCCAATGCACTCGGGCGTACAGACCGTTATAAAACCCCAATCGCATGTCACCATTCCAGCTCGTGCACGGAAAAGTTGCCACTTACCCATGAGCTTGAGCACCGAGCTTATTGGGCTATCAAGAGCCTGGAACATGGACCTCAAATTAGCCGACGTAAATCATCGGCGACAGATTTCTAAACCGGGAAGAATGGCGAGAAAAGACTTATCATAGTGCCAAGCTCTATAAAGAATGGACAAAAAGATGGCACGATCACCGAATCAAGCTTAAAACTTTCAAGCACGGCGACAAGATCTTGCTGTTCAACTCGAAGGTGAAATTATTCGGTGAAGGAAAGCTATGGAGTAAATGGAAGGGGCCGTACACCATCATTGACACGTCGTTCCATGGAGCGATCACGATCCAAGATGATGACGGCAACATCTTCAAAGTTAAGTCGGCGTCTCCAAACCTTTCCTTGAGTCATCTCGCAATTTAAATTTCATGAAGAAATAGATCGAATAGATTTAATTATGCCCTAAAAAACTCTTTCCCTTGCATATTTTGATTTTTTTAGGCTATTTATTCTATTCTTTCTTATCAAAAATATTTTCAAAATACTTTTCTTCTATAGAATCATTCTAGCATTTATCTACACATTTCTTGTCTTTTAAGTGTCTGGTTATTTCAAATAAATATTTTATAAAAATATTTTCCCAAAAAATCCCTTAACTCCATCCTTTCTCCAATTTTCAAAATTCGGAGTTAAGAGCTTCGAGCTTCGATCGTGCCCGGCAAAAACACCGAGATTTGAAAACATCTTTGCGCGGGAGTGAATGTGAACGAAAACCGGACCGGGACGGCTCGAGCCGGCATGCTCGTGCACTGCGCCCGGGCAGCACTCCGCCGGCCTCAATTTTCGTCACCGATTCCACGGCCTCGCTCGATGCTCACCATTTCGGGATTGATTTCTTGCGATCGCGAGAGACAGAGAGGTCGACCTCACCTATAAATTGAGCCCTCACCTCCTCTTTTCTCTTGACAAGCTCATAGCAAACCATTCCTCTCTTGCTCTTCCTCATACACCAGCAAGTTTCTTGGTATTCCAAGGCCTAAAGAATGGCTAGCCACGCCCGCTCTCTACAATGCGGCTCACACCCCCTATGGCCTTGGCGGCGTCTGGGAGGAGTTGGAGCAAGAAGAGCGGTAGCCATGGCACCACTCGCCATGATGCCGCCATGGAGTGAAGGGTCCAAAGCAAAGGAGACAGCCTCAAGTCGTCGGCAAGATCAAGGCCCGCCGACCGGCGCCAAGATCAAGCCGGCGCCACCAAGGAGGCCAACCACCGGCGTTCTTCGCCCCAAGGCGAACGTTGGCGGCGCGGGGAAAATGCCTCATGGCTTTTACCACCACCAGGCAGCACCTCCTCCTATCACACCCCCCATGAGCAGCCCTTCCCACCTTCTGTGGGAATGGATAAGCCAAATGGTGGGCGTGGGAAGGGCGTGATGCCAAATCCCGCTAAAACCACCAAACCCAAGCCATCGGGAGCCTCTTCGGATGTTCCCTTGAGAATTCCAAGGCGCAATGCCAAAAGGCTCCCAATGTGGTTGAAAGTAAGAGGGGGAACCTGTGCTCGGGATCCCCACTCTAGCTTTTCTTAGTAAGAGGGTGGAAGCGCTCTATAGTATCATAGACGAACTAGAGAGTGGGAAATCGAAAATAGAGACTTAGCCCATAAGGACTTAGTGGAGAAAGTTAGAAAATTTTGCCTTAGCTTCTCCACTAAACTTGAGAGGGTGGCACACGCAGCCAAGGCCGCCCATGCTCTCAATCCCCTCGTTAGAGCCATCCGCTCCATAAAAATAATTAGGGGCGCACGCGTTGTTTTAAAAATTCATCTTGTTGCATTTCTCTTTCCAATTTATAATTGTAATGTGCGCCTATTATATCAATGTTTTATAATTCAATATATATATTTGTGTTCTCTTTGTGTGCACACTTGTTTTTGTCCTATTTGTTGCACGCAAAAATGAAAAAGACAGGTACAAAAACAAGTGTGGGGAGGCCACCCCAACCTCTCGAAAAGAAAATGTACAAAAATTCGCGTCATGGTAATCTTCGGTCATCTTCCCACTCCCTACAAATACTTTTATTCTTCTAGAAATAAAATGGCTTATAATTAAAAATTTGGCTGCTCTTACCTCTGTGTTCACCGATCGATTGCGATTTGCATACTTTTTATTTCTCGCTAAAATTTCTTTTATCTCGTGAACAACTTGTCAAGAGGGACCCCATGCTTATCTAAGTTATTGACGGTGTGATATAGTAGGATGATATGATACTTGCTATCTCTCGCAGCAGACTTGGGTTTTCCTTTTACAAAATCTTAAAATTTATAGCATGATTCCTCAAGTGATGATCAAATTCCCACCGTAGCCAAAATATTCATGCTACAATTTTAAACCTTGCTTCATAGCTACTTATTCTTGTGTTGAGTTGTGTCGGGCTTTGAGATCTATGTGAGAGAAGTTTCATATCCCCAAGATCGAATATCACATGCACCCACCAAATAATTTGCCGACTTTTACCACGAAGGTCGTGCACAAACATGCACCCATCCATCCACCGAAACGTTGACTCTTACACTTTCGAGAGTTACGCATCTTTTCCACCAAAATAAAAACTCCACCTTCAAGATCATGAACTTCTCCTCTATATACCATCGTCACCTACAAAATATGGGCTTCACTAGAATTATTATCCCTATTAGAATAGAAAAAAAAAGAAGGAGAGAGAAAAAAGAAAGAAAGAAAAGATTTCCTCCATACAAGTTATGAGACAAAAAAAAGAGAGAGAAAGAAAGGAGGAAAAGAAAAAAAAAGAAAAAGAAATGTTTCATAGGGAAGCCCATATTTTCCTTCAAATAAAAAGAGTGAGAAGCATGACAAAGGAGTTCCACCCACTTATATATTCCACACAATTGCACATATTCGATCTAAGGCTATGTCCTTCCCTCCAAGGATCCATCGTTTGACATAGCAACATAAACAAGGTAAGCATGCATCTCATCCATACCTATGAACTCGAGATATCAGCCATTAGAGGTAGGATGAGCAGCAAGGCAAAAAGGCCTTTTGGTGACAAACAACACTTACAAATTCAAAAAGAGTGATATGAGAGCAACACTTGAGGAACTCAATTGCTATCTTTTTCTTATAAAAATTTTGAAACCCCAAAGTCTTGAAAGCAGGGAAACATGAGTTGACTTGAAATCTAGGTTGTTCCATCCCTCGATAGTTCAAAGATAACATGGTAGACACCATGAATGTTCATAGATAACTGGTGAAGCTTGGAATAATCTGTATGCAGGTTAATATCTCAGGAAGATAAAACCACCTTAGTGACCTTTGCTTCACTCGAGGACGAGCAAAGCGCTAAGTGTGGGGGAGTTTGTTGGTGGTCCTTATTGCATATCTAACCCCGCCAACTTTAGTTCATAGTTCACCAAAAATACCTAGATAGGAGATTTATACTAACAAATTCCACAGTTTTGGTGAATCACTTGTTTTGCAGGGACATTCATGGAATATGCATATTTTGGGCCGATAACTAAAGAAAAGAAGAATAAATATTTGAACTATAAAATTGGCCCAAAGCAAAACAAGGGAAAGAAGGAGAAAAGGCCTAACCGACGTACCAACGTGACAAAACACTACATGGGCCAAGTCCAGCCTGTGAGCACGCCCTCACCAACCGAAGGCGGTGGCCATGGTCGGCACACTGCGCGGCCGTGCCACCGGCACGCGCGCCTGTGGCTCGCCACCCGGCCCCACCTTCTTGGAGGCGGTACAATCAATGCTCCGAGAGGGTGGTGCGGTGGTGTTTTGGTAATTTAGCTGTCAGGAAACCTACCATCTCCACCTATTTAAGCATGGCCATTCTCCATCTCACACAACATGTAATTTTTCATTCTTCATTCTACCTCCCCACTTCCACAAGCATACACAAGAGGAAGAGTAGAGCCATTATACCTAGCTTCTATCTAGAATAGAAGTAGGAGAGTAAGAGAGGTCAAGAGCGGAGCAACTCTTCTCGAAAGTGTTCCCGGAAGCTAGCCTTCACGGGGTGGGAGTGCCGGATTTGTCGGCTCCCCTCCTCACTTGTACCTCGGCGACGTCTTACGCTTGGAGTAAGAGGTTCGGTTTACCTATTGGTATGTTCCTTCTTGCAAAGTTACTTTTGCCGTTATTCACTTGCGGGTTCGTCGACTGTCCTTGTGGCGGTAGTTTTAGTAGAGGACTCCTGATAAAGACGGATGTTCCTAGCCAACGCTAGAATTGTAACGTTAGCATAGACGTGGTGTCTAAGCTGATAGTTGCCTTCGTTTGCCTCGTACTCCACGGTTGAGGTGGTAGGTGGTAGGTGGTGACAGCCCTGTCCGTCCCTTGTAATCCCCCACGTCCGGGTACGGCGTAGAGCAACAGGCCGGCATCGCCTGGCAGACCAGGTGCGACCCGGTGCCCGAGTCTCTAAGGTGTGGGAGTAACGACCTAGCTACCTTTCTCTAAGGTGTGGGAGAAGACCGATTCGGCCGTGGAGAAGACCGATTCGACGGCGTAAAAGGCTGATTCGTTTATGCGAGAAGGCCGATTCAAGCGGCATCGATCTCCTGAGCAGCGGGCGAGCCCCACACCTCGTCTCCTCTAGGGCCGATCGTTGGTGGAGCTGCCAGTGGCGGCGGGGCAGATGAAGCCCCGTCCCCTGAGCGGTCGGCGAGCCCCTCGCTTCGTCTCCTCCAGGGTCGGCCATTGGTGGAGCTGCGGGTGGCAACGGGGTAGATGAAGCCCTTTCCCTTGAGCGGCCGGCAAGCCCTGCCACTGCTCGGCAGTGCCCGACGAGCCCCCGCACCTGTGCGGTCGTGAGCTCTGGCGGGGGAGCAGGAGAAGCACCGGGCGGAGAATCGAAATAAGAAGGAGAAGTAGCGGGCGATGACGGAAACTCAGCCTTGAGCTAGCTCCCTGGCCCGGCCAAAGAGAAAGACCAAATCGGTCGTTCGAGTTGGGCTAGGCTAGGGCACACCGGGCCATCCCCGGCCAGGGCTCCGGAAGCCTTACAGGCAACTAAACAGACCGAATTTGGCCCCAGGGAGCCATGGCCAGGGCTGGGCAGGCAACTAAACATACCCTTGGTGAACCTCTTGACAGTTGTATAGTACAACATCTAAAGATATGAAAGCAGCAAGCCTGGACGCGGCCTCGGGGTGGCCACGTCGTCCGTAATTCCTGCCGTCCAACCGGCCGGACGAACGGCCTAAATCGGTCAAGTCCGGCCATTTTGCAACAAAGCCCTCGACTCTAGCGAAATACAATCCGTGCGTCCATCGTCCTCTCTCGTTTTTTTTGCAAAAAGACCCTCGAGGTTTTCCGAATAGGACCCGCCGTTCAAGTGATTCAATGGGCCGGCCTGCCACCGCGTCCCATGTACGCCGGCCGAACCGGCTACATTCGGCCCAAATGGTCTTCTCCTTCTTGTTTCTTTTATTAAATCCTATAATATATTTCATACAAAAATAATAAGAGCTTCTAAAATCATGAAATTTTTTTTAGAAGACTCTCCATGATGTACTCTATGTATAAAAGATATGAAAAGATATGAAACTTGGAATGTAAAGAAATTTTGAATTATTTAGAATAACCTCTTTTAATTAATAAATGAAACTTCCATGATTTCTACACAATCCGAGACATTACAAAATTTATTTTGTGGATGTTTTGTGACGTTGACAACCTTAAAAAAAAAGGTAAATTTTAAATGTTTCAACAAACTATTATTTCATGCTCAATTAATAAATTAATTTAAAAAGAAGTTTACGGCCGATTTTTATATGAATCAAAATATATAGACAACAAAATGAAAACTCGACGGTTAACATATACAATCATCCACAAATAATAATTTCCAAATAACATGAATTAAAACACTAATACATTGCATAAACAATGCGTAAACTAATATACTTTGTGCTTTTGTGCTGCTTAAATGCGCAAAACAAAAGAAATATATCTGTGCTTTTTCTTTATTATGTCGTTATCTATAACCAGCAGTATATTTTCACAATTATAACTATGGTGCCGACCAACGCAAAACAAAATAGATATATCTGTACTTTTTCTTTGCTATGTCGTTATCTAACAGTGCATTTTCATAACTATAACTGTAGTGCCAACCCATACGCATGGCCGCGCCCAAATCACTAGTACGTACTATACTGTTACTCAAACTAGTTACTCAAATGTCATTCTTCAAAAGTCAACAGCGACGTTTCAAATTTAAAGTCGTGTGACACAGTTGCAGTGCTTATAATTCAGATTAATATTCCATGTCAGTCGGTACTCCATTATTTGCAATGTGGATTTATATACGCACTGTGCCCGCATGAACGCTCAGCACACTTGCTCCGCTATAGCTCTCAGCTAGAGTACCCAGGCTCTCACCAGTCACCATGAACCAGGAGATCCGAAAAACAAAGCTGCCGTCGCAGCGCCAACAGCAACAAGAACTGCCACCCGAAGATGGCGGCATCGTGCAAGATCGCACGTCGCAAGATGAGCAGCATCAGGTGGCCCAAGGTCTCCACGGCGGCGCCGTGCAAAGCGGCGGCCAGCACCACCACCGGGGCAGCAGCAAGCTGACGGTGCTCCCGCTCATCTTCCTCATCTACTTCGAGGTGGCCGGAGGTCCGTACGGCTCCGAGCGGGCGGTCCGCGCAGCGGGCCCGCTCTTCACGCTCCTGGGCTTCCTCGTCTTCCCCTTCGCGTTGGGCGTCCCGGAGTCGCTCGTCACGGCCGAGCTCTCCGCCGCGCTCCCGGGCAACGGCGGCTTCGTCCGCTGGGCCGACCTCGCCTTCGGCCCGCTCGCCGGCTCGCTGCTCGGCGCGTGGAAGTACCTCAGCTGCGTCATCAACACCGCCGCGTACCCGGCGCTAGTCGCCGACTACCTGGGCCGCGTCATCCCCGCCGTGGCCGGCACGGGCAGCAGGACGCGCACGGGCACGGTGGTCGGCATGACCGTGTTCCTGTCCATCGTCAACTACACCGGCCTGTGCGTTGTCGGGTGGGGCGCCGTCGCGCTGGGGCTCGTGTCCCTGGCGCCGTTCGTGCTCATGACCGGGATAGCCGTGCCCAAGATGCGGCCGCGGCGGTGGGCAGTGCAGGTGGAGGGTACCAAGGACTGGCGGCTCTTCTTCAACACGCTCTTCTGGAACCTCAACTACTGGGACAGCGCCAGCACTATGGCCGGCGAGGTGGAGCGGCCAGAGCGCACGTTTCCCCGGGCGCTGGCCGTGGCCGTCGTGCTCATCGCTGCCAGCTACCTGCTGCCGCTCATGGCAGCGACCGGCGCCACGGACGCGCCGCCGGACATGTGGGCGAACGGCTACCTGGCCGATGCTGCCGGTGCGTATAAATTGAGTTTTACTCAGATTCCCCCACTTATTTTTTTCTTAAAAAATAACCAAATTTATAAGAAAAAATGTCAAAATCTATGACACAAAATTAGTATATGTGCAATCAGACTGTTCGTACATCACTAAACATATTTGACTTTAAGACAATTCGGAGACGAGGAAGTATATGTGCAACCGACTGTTCATGCTCATCTGTTTGGTCGCTAGAGACAAAAACGACTCCTCGTGTTCACTGTTCAGTTCCTTGGCTCTAAGTGACCTTATCGGTTCTTCAGATCAAATAATTGGCCGTGTTCAACCAACGTGTACCTATGATTATACTTCTATGATACTTTGTCCTAGTACCCTCAAACCTATAACTCTTTTGACAAGTATCATAGCTTGAAGTACATATTTTTCATTTGGCAAATAAGAAAGTACATATTTTACGCTTAGCCACAAAACTAGCCACAACCTCGTGGCATCACTAGACATTTGCACTAAACACTCTGTTGAAATTTATAAGTTGTTTTGATTTTCTAGTTACATAATTTTTTCTATGTATCTAAATAAATATATGTTAGATTTAGATACATAGTAAAATCTATCTATTTAGAAAAGTCAAAATAGCTTATAACTTAGAACGGATGAGATACAACAGAGTGAAATTCTATGGCACCAAAGCCTAATAATTTTTAGTTTTGTGATCCATGCCAACACTATATACTCCCTCTCTATCCGAAAATAGGTGACCCTATAGGATTCAAATTTTGTCTCAAAATACTACCTTCTCACTTCCCAATACATCTTCATCACCATGTTTAAGGGGTTTTTGGACTTTTGCCTTCGCATTGATCTCTCACATTTGTGAGAGATTTTAAAATGTTATGTAATATATGGGCGGAAGTATATATGGATCGACTAGATAGATGCCCATACGTTGCACGGGGTTCGTGAATTTTTATCTATGCACATGACTACTCATGTTAGACGAACATATTAAGGAATCTACAAATTTAATTACATAGAACATACAAAGCGCATTTGTTGATCTTTGCCATGTATATCATGTAGATCTAGTTTACAAAAAATATAAATCTGATTTATTTTTCTTAATATTTTGTAGTTTATTATTATGCATTTTACAATTTAAAGTTGCTTTGGTCATTTTTAAAAATTAATAAAAGTTGGTAAGCAATTTTGTATTGGGAACCCTAAACTATTTTTTTTATGGAACAACCCTAAACCATTTTCAAATCCACTTAGACCTTGCCCATACAAAAAACGTTCTTCTTCTAGCCAAACTATTAAGAAATTAGATTTTAAATTGTATAACATATTTTATGTGTGCATTTTTAGCTTTTTATTTAATTTTTTATATGCCGGTTGAAAGGGTGCTCGATTTCCTTATTTTAGTAGAGCATATTTTATTTTATTTTTGTTTTTGATTTTTCTAGGCTGCGATCAATTCTGTCTCCATGATTTTTTACTCATTTTCTTATTTTAGTCGGGTCTTCTGATCTGGGCCAAGCAGTCGGTGGAACGCTCGGTGGTCTAGATTGCTCAGCATGTAGACGTGCAAATTGGGCGCCACGGTACTCGATTCCATGACTGCACGAGTTCTCTGATTTCTACGGACTAGGTGCGGTTGGTTTCCTAAACATGGCGGAGCGAAAGGCGAGGTGATCCGACGATACCCTTATGTATTTTTTAGGTGTATAGAAGATAGAATTGAAAGGTGTCAGCATCGAGTGACTCCAACGAGGAATATGTGTACCTAGTTGAAAGGCGTTGGGCCGAGTAACTACTAAGGGAAATATAAGTGGACCCAGTTAAAACTAGTTATACTAGAAATGTTTGCGGCGTTGCCGCTTATGGCCAGTGTGTGTTGTTGGCAGTGTTTGTTCCCCGGTAATTAATTTTTTGATCAAATTATGATTAAGTGAGAGTACATGTTTAAGATGAAGGATCATGTCGTTAAGAGAGTCGCTATTCATCGAGCACGCATGGGCAACTGGTTTTTATCTTCTGTGCCGCTTAAGGAGTAGCAGCAACAAGATTGCCATTGTTAGTTACCAAGGAGTCAATGGTCATATACACAAACAAGTATCATTTGAATTTGGTAATATTCAACAACCAGGATAGTAATTTAGCAACTACGGTTTAGTTCCTTAATTGAAGAACTATGACAACATTGTGGGAACAAAAGTTGCATTCACAACTGTAAGCAAAAGTAGAGTCTATATTGTCATTCCCTGAACACCAAAATATCCTTCTATTTGGTTTCCTTACTGTTAGTTGTCTAGCCCTGCCATATATAGAGAAGAAAAATAAGGAATCATATATATGTGTGTGCTAAGGTTTGTAATTACTTTAGGCATATATAGAAAATTCTCTGCAAGATTCTATGTTTGTAAAAGAGAAAGTAAAAAATGAGTCCTAGTTTTATTTTTTTAAAATAATAATGTATCAGATATAAAGTACAAGGACCCTAACAAATATGCAGCTTTGGCTGACCTATAGAATAACTTAAGTTAGTGTCACACTTATATGAGAGACGCTTTTCATGAATAGTGTGATACAATTTTGAATGCAGTCTATGGAGCTATGGGAAAATCATAATATTGCAAACCAACAAAAGTTACTGAAAAACTCGAAAAGATATGATGAAATTTCCACCCATTGCCATGGTCTTTTGCAATCAACTCATGTGATGGGGCTGCTGGTTGAAATAAGATAGGATTAATAGTGGAATATTTAAAAGCACTAATGGTTTGGTTCATTTGAGCTTGTATATTAAAAAAAAACAGAAATACTGAAATGGATAAGAAAATAAAATAAACTTCGTCACCAAGCTAATAAAGTTCGTCACCAAGCTTAGTAGCTTGCAGTGTTATATGTGCACAAACCTCCGTGTCTCAGCATCAGCTTAAAGAATAAATGTAACAGAGCTGATGAAACACAGAGGTATCAATAATAATTTACTTGTATTGGTACATATGTGCTATTTAACTCTAAAGTTACATGCATCATCACATTTAGTGTTTGACATGATAATCAGATAGAACATGGACAGTGAACAACTTTGTTAAAGGATTTGAGTTCTTTCAGCTTGTTGTTAATATCGCTGAGGAAGGTCCTTTATTTTCTTCATATTAGCTATTGCCTTTATTTCTTTGGTCAATAGTCAATGCCTTCATATATATATTCTAAAAATTAGAATCAATCCAAGCAACCTCAAGTCCAAATGTTTTATTTGTAGAATCTAGTTCGCTAAATGCCTGTTCTCCCGAGACTGTGTTATCTCAACAACATAACGGACAGGGGGACCATGAACCATACTAAAAAATTTGGGAAATTATCCTAGAATTTGTATGAAATGAGATAGCTATCCTCTCATAAATGCAAGATTTTAGAACTAAGCTACTTTGCATTCATGCACTGTGTATGGTGAGTTGCATACTTACACGCGATAATTATGTATAGATTCTTACATGACCAGATGTCTGGTGAAAGCATGAAAACTATCCCTCTTCGACTATATATTATCAAATATACCAATCAAATAATGGGTTCTGTTTACCGTGCTCTAATCCAAGAGCAAGTTCAATTCAAATCCATGCCATGCTTGTCATTTTAATTTCTCTTTAGTTACAGTAATACCTTTAGTCAGATGGAAAAGAAGGTAGTAGAAAATAAGTACATCTTTTGTACTTACCGATACAGAGGTAAAGGAAACCTGTAGTCATGGCGTTCTGAACGGGCATTTCATCAAACAGCCTTGGGGCGTTCCTCACAAGTAGGCAAGGCAATCATGGAGTTGGCACCATAGAGCGTGTCATTGGTCCAGGCTAGGCATCGCCCCATGGCCTACATCCACCGTGGTTGTCCCAAGTCGCGCTGGTCTCCCATGGCAGCGCCAGGGCAGCCTGTGGCGCACAGAGGCGAGGCAGCATGGAGGGGCGTAGTAGAGCGAGGTGGCACCGGTCCCGGCCAGGCGGCGCGGTGTGGTCCCCCGGCCATGTCAGGGCGAGGCAGCCTCGGTCATCAGGCATCGACACGGCTGCTCCCCAGCGTGGGCGCAGCCGGTTCACGGCGCGTACGGGGCTGACCCCCGGACGCACATGACTCCGCCGTCGCGAGCTCGGTCTCGCCTCGCTTGGAGCCCGCTGCCACGCCGATAGCTCCCGCGGCGTTTGGATCCCGCTGCCTTACCAGCCCGCGCCGGTCGCTTGCGCGCCGCCGCTTACGCCCCGGCCGGGAGCTGCTGCCAGATCCCCGCGGGTCCGTCCGTTGGCAACACCCGCAGTCTCCGTCGGCGTGGAGAAATTAGCACGTAGGCCAGCACAGCTGTGGGTTGTCGGCAGCAGGAGCTACGTGCGCCACGGTCGCCGGGCCACTGGGTCCCCACCTACGCCGGGAACGCCCTGCCCGCGCCCGCGCTGCGCGCTCGGAGGAGGGAGGTGTGGGAGTCGAGGGAGAGCCCGCGAGGGGAGCGGGCATAGCATCGGCCCGCGAAGGTTCCCGATGGTTCGGATCGAATATAAAACGGGTACGAGACCTGACCGATCCGTAATCGAATGGACCAGATCGCTTGTTTGCTCGATCCGACGGCTCGCTACTTAGCGGGCGACGTGGCCCGACCCGTTAGCCATCTTTTGTTGCAGAAATCGTGTATAGAGATTAGGACTTGTTTGTCATGTTCTATATATACAAAGAATATTATTGGTCAATGATTTTGTACTATGGAATATTAAGATACCTTTTAACTAACTGAGACATCTAGATAATATAGTAGAAGTTTTTTTCCTAGAAAGCACTCAAATATCATACAGAGCGTCATCATTTGGAAAAGAGCGTGATGAACAGCTACGACTTATGACCGCTAATTTCAATCAATCTGAAAACCAGAGGAGCGTGACCGCGACGGAGGCCAGTGTCAATGTTTTTTTTTTTTTTTTGAGAAACAGGCCAGTGTCAATGTTGTAGGCCTATTGTCATACAAGGCCACATCCTGTGCTAGGCTTGAAACATGGGGCTTGTGTGTTGCAGGCATCATCGGAGGCCCGTGGCTCAAATACTGGATCGAGGCCGGCGCGGTCCTAGCTTCCGTGGGCATGTTCGAGGCCCAGCTAAGCAGCGGCGCGTTCCAGCTGCTGGGCATGGCGGAGCTGGGCCTGCTCCCGGCCGTGTTGGCGCGCCGCGCCACTCTGTCCGGCACCCCGTGGGTGGCCATCGCCGCCTCGACGGCCGTCACGCTCGCCGTCTCCTTCCTCAGCTTCGACGACGTCGTGGCCACGGCCAACTTCCTCTACAGCCTCGGCACGCTGCTGGAGTTCGCGGCGTTCCTGTGGCTGCGCGCCAGGCATCCCGACCTGAAGCGGCCCTACCGCGTGCCGCTCCGCCGGCTGCCCGCGCTGGCGGCAATGTGCGCGGTGCCGTCGGCGTTCCTGGCGTACGTGTGCGTGGTGGCCGGGTGGAGGGTGTTCGCGCTCGCTGGTGGGCTCACGGCGCTCGGCGTCGGACTGCACGGCGCCATGAGGCTGTGCAGGCGGTCCAGGAAGTGACTCAGGTTAATTCAAGACCGGCGTGATCGCCGCGGCCGAAGATCACCAACACCAAGGGGACGTTGTCGTCGTTTCTGCTGGAGACCGAGTTTGAATGAATGAAGCCTTTATCATATTAGTAATCTTGTAGATCAGTATGTGATCACTTCTCTGCAAAGGAAAGTGTTTAATCAAGCTATGTAAATTAGCAACAATAAGTTAATTCAATGCAAGTGACCACTGATCAGTACGTTTTCTCACTCTACTGGTGAACTGATTCCATTATCCAAGTGCCACAGATTGATGCAGTTCTGGAAGAAAATGATATGGTTAAAATGTAATTGTCATGCTGCAACTATTGTTATGTCTTTTTGCAGATATTGCTGTGGACCTCAACAATTTTCTTTTCCTTTTGCAGTGATATGGGCTGTCATATTGATGGCTTTATTGCTGTGGTGGCACATACACATGTAATTACAAATGGTCCTGTCACAGGAAGAGCAGCTGATGTTCTCAGTCACATGGAACGTGGAACATTTTTCGTCCCAACAGTGTAAAATCCTTTCAAAAACAGCGTTCCACGTCCCACGAACCGCGTTCCTCGTAGCTATGTACCGGGAACTTTTGTGACTGTGCTACCACACAGCAGCAGAAGTTGCAATGCGACTTGTAAGACCTGGGAAGAAGGTATAAGTGTTTTACAAAAGCCCTATTCATTGATGTTCACTCTCATATTGGAAATTGAATTCTTGAGTCACATTTTTTTGGAGCAATGAATGGAGCAACGTATGAAGTTTAATCGAACCATAAGAAAGGTCTTACATCTTTTGCGCACCTTTCTTGTCATGCATAAGTCTGATTATACGTTGTTTTGCTTTCAGATGACTTGTGAGATCTTGTGGACAATCCAGCAAACTGGTGTGACAACCGACCAGACAAGGTTTGTATAAAGGAAAAATGCATCTTAACTAGTCTCTCATGTTCCCATATTTGTAGCTGTTACAGTTATCCAGATTCCAAATATGTTGAAGCTTGTTGTTTATTATCTGAACATGTCTTAATATCTTATACTACCTGTGTGCTTATGTGTATGCTATCAACTCAATTCATTTCTGAAAAAATAACATGCAGTAGTGGTGTTGGTGCTTTTGAAGTAGTTGCTAGAATGCTAGTCACATTATTCTCAGAAACAAATCTGCACAAACATTCTTAGATTACAAATCCTGTTACTTGCATATATTCTAATGAGAATCGTCGATCTCAGATTTGTCCTGGGGCTGCCGCCATCTCCTTCCAGACCTCACTTAAGTACTTGCTAGACAGTTTTAATAGCCAATAAGTTGCCTAGAACTGGACCATTCTGAAATTTTTATGTTCCTACACATATACGCGCCAAACATGAATATATTCAGATCATTTCTTTTGATGTAGAGGGCAACTGGAGATGTATCCCCTTATGTTTCAGCAAACTGGACCACAACAGTGATGGTACTGACTAGTGCTGGTTGTAAGTATGCATTTGGGCTGCATGACTTATCTAGCAACTTAGGTTCTCTGATTTAGGTAGCAGTAGCTTCATACTGAGAGCTTTGTGACTTATCTAGCGACTTAGGTTCTCTTATCTAGCGACTTAGGTTCTCTGCTCATTTGCAGTTGCTTCATGTATGACTTAGGTTGGAACATGTTACCAAATGTATGAATTTCTAGGGATGATATATGTATTGAGAAATTTGAAGGGATGATATATGTATTGAGTCATTAACTTTTATTTTTTTTAAAAAAAATTAATTTCTTTGCCGAGTGCCTTGCCATGGCACTCGACAAAGTATATATTGTTTAAAAATCAGAAATTCTTTGCCGAGTGCCGTGGCCGGGGCACTCGGCAAAGAAGGTTTTTTTAAAAAAACCTTGCCGAGTGTCGTGCCCCAGCACTCGGCAAAGAAGGTTTTTAAAAAAAATAAAAAAAACTTCGCCGAGTGCCGGCCAACGCACTCAGCAAAGAAACTGTTTAAAAAAATAAAAAAAATTACCGAGTGCCGGGCTGACACTCGGCAAAATTTTTGTTAACGGCCGGAGGCGTGGCGGCGCAAAAATTTTGCCGAGTGCCCCGATAAAAAGCACTCGGCAAAGTTTCTTTACCGAGTCGAATTTTGCCGAGTGCTACACTCGGCAAAGTGTTTGCTGAGTGTAAATGTGCACTTTAGCACTCGGCAAAGTCTCGCTGGCAGTAGTGTGAATAGAACATTCTATTCATGATGGTGAAGGTCAGTTTGAATTTTTGAAATACCAACAAGGGAAATAATACAATGATGAAGTAGTAAACTAATGAGATATTACCTCATCAATCAGAATTCAAAGGGTAATTCGAATATGCTTAATCTTCCATGTTACATTCTTGTACGTTAAGTATAAGATCGTCTCTAAATCAGAGAGCTAATATTAGTTTTCTGATTGTCAGAAGTAAGAAGGGTAATGTTAACCATCAGATGGGTCTCTGGATCCGAAAGCTAATTTGAAACATCAGAAATTCAGAGGCATTCCTAAATGATTCAATCTCTGACCAGAGGTCACTGCAGGTTTGAGATCTGAAATCAGTTTCAGTGGGCATACATGATATATCATCGCTAACTGCAACTGGTATTTTTCAGGTGGTTTGTTCTATGAAACCGCTGCATGAATTTTTATTTATTTAAAATACGGCAAGAGATTTGTCATGCTATCTCTATCTCTACTATAATGCAATTCTTCGAAAAGAGTGGGAAGCTTCGCATCTCACCCCTATCCCACATGGCAGAGTCGCTCTTCCCACTCTTTTACAAGAATTGCATTATAATAGAGATTTTTATCGGTGTGGGTTAGTTTGATTCCGCCATGTGGGGTAGGGGGTGAGATGCAGGCTTTCCACTCTTTTGTAAGAATTACATTATAGTAGAGATGAGAAGAGACAATAACATATGCGCAAAAGAGAGTGCCCGGAAAGCCAGACTCTAAAGAACATCCAGCAACAAACAATACAGCAGCTGAAACAATCTGCACACGGCAACAGCCAAATGGCTAACAGAGGAACCGAAGAAACAAGGAAACCTGCATTCGACTATTCAAGCTGAAGCAGATAACACGCTCTTCACAAACTCCCTGGGCCGACAGATAGCTGCCAATGGCTTGGCCATCGGCATTGACAGCCCGACACCTTCGGTCATGTCAACAGCACCACATTCACCGACATCCCAGTCGAAGCATTGCACGAGCGCTGCCAGTGCCAAGCCCATGAGACGCATTGCCATCCCCTCCCCAGGGCATCGCCTCCGTCCAAGCCCGAACGGCAGCAAGGGGGCGGTGACCGCGGTCACCATGCCAGTGTCCAAGAACCGCTCCGGCCTGAACCCCTCAGGCGCCACCCACAATTTGGGATCGCGATGGATCAGCCAAGCGTTCACGAGGATCATGGTGCCACGCCGGACATGGAGCCCACCGACGGTGCAGTCCTCCATGGCCTCGTGCGCCGGGATCACTGGGCCGACAGGACAGAGTCGGAGGGTCTCTTTTACCACACATTGCACATATGGGAGGTTCGTCATATCCGACTCCGCCACCAGCCGGGATCTGCCGACGTTGGCGTCTATCTCGGCTCTCGCCTTCAGCATCGCTTCCGGGTGCGTCAGCAGCTGCGCCATTGCCCACTCAAGGGTCAGCGTCGATGTGTCTGTGCCAGCACTGAGCAGTATCTGTAGATGCAATTATCATCATGGAGAACTGAGATTGCAGCCGTGTTGGTCTCACAATGACTCAATAACAGGAGAGATTACTCACCGAAACGATGCCTTTGATGACAGTGTCAGTGTAGTACTCAGGATCAGTTTCTTGCAGAGACAGGAGCTCGTCAATGGTGCTGTTCTTCCCCGTGTCCGGGCCACTGGCTCTGCGAGTTTGTCGTTTGTCGTGCACAAGGCCGGCGATGAACGCGTCGCGTCTCGACTGGAGACGGATCAGAGCCGCGTCAACCCCGCGCAGACGGTCGATCCAGCGCAGCGCCGGGTAGAAGTCCCCGACGCTCATGATGCCGGTCACCTCGAAGGTCTCCTCTATGATCTCCTGGAGACTGCGCACGTCACCGCCGTGCCCGGGCGCGCCGGTGAGCGCGCGCAGCATCACGTTCAGCACCAGCTCGAAGAGCCTGGGCCGGAGCGTCACCGCCGCGCCGGTGGCGGCGTCACGGAGCAGGCTGCCGACAAGCGTGGCGACCTCGGCGCGCGCGGCGAGCCGGGACGCCGTGAAGAGCTCGACGGCAAGGAACCGGCGGAGGGCGCGCCAGTGGTCGCCGTGGGGGGACCAGCTGAGCGTTGTGTAGCCATACCCGAGCCTGTCCCCGACCAGCAGCCGCGGCCTGCCAGCTAGCGCGGCGTCGTGCGCCGTGAAGCACTCCTCGGCCGCGGCGTGCCCGGACACCAGCAGCGCGCACCGCGCGCCAAGGCGCAGGGACAGGAGCGGCGCCGGGGTGGCCCCGGTGCCGTGCGCGGCGGCGAGCGCGGTCAGCGAGTGGTGTAGTGGCTTGCCGAGCAGGTGGAGGTGCCCGAGCAGCGGTAGCGATGGCGGGCTCCGCGCACCGTCGTCGTGCACCCGACCACGCCTGTTCCAGACAGTGGCAGTGATGAGCAGGGGGATAACGACGGCAAGGAGTACGACGTCGCCGCCCGCTGCATCCATGGCTGGCAGCAGCGAGGCTTTTGCAGGCTCCACGTATGGAACAGACTACACCAGGGTCATCGCGCCGTGGCCGCCGATGGCCCCACTGCCTAGGGTGGCGAGGACACAGAGGATGGGGGTGGCAGCGCATGTGGCTATGGATCTGGCAGTGCTTGCGAGGATGGTGAAGCCGACCCCTGTTGTTGCTTGCCAATTAAACAGCGACACGGCGGGCACCTCCACACTCGTCTGATCTGACAGCAGCCGCGTCACGGTGACGCCGCTGGACCCGACGTGCTGTCCATGGCGAAGCCAGAGGCTGGGATGGACAGCCGCTGCCCGCCGACGGAGATGTCCCACAACGCGACGTAGAAGGTGCCCGCGCGCGAACTGCAGAGGAGGGGCGTCGTCGCGGTGTCCGCCTCGGCGACGCCGTCGCCGAACTGGAGTGGAGCGCAGACGCGGCAGGGGAATCGTGGTGGAAGAAGAGCTGCGCGCCGCCGAGCGGCCCCGCTGGGAGTCGCAGTAGACAGCGGCGAGGACGGCGAAGGGAGCAGGCTCCGCCCGCGCACGGGATCTCAGCGATGAAACTTTTCTCGCTCAGTGCGCGTTTCACGCGGTTACCGAATCAGTGCGCATCAATCGAGTGAGAGAGGCTTGGCGTGGCTATGGTTCCAAGGAGTGTCCGGATCCATCATCCATGATGACCGGAATTATTCTTTCAATTATAACAATAAAAAAACAAGTTATTCTGATAAAAAAAAGTGAACTTTTTTTGGTAAATTATAGAATTTTTCATCACATCAGAAGTAGACACGTCGCGCCAACGACCATGAACATTTTGTACGTGTGTCAACCTTGAGTTGAGCGCCATGGGGTTGAGCCATGCTATTTTAATTCGGAGTATGAGTGGGGTGGCCCAAACAAAGGTGGGTGCACCAAACATGTACTGTTACTCGAGGACACAAGCTGTGCATCCTCTCACTGTCAGTACTTACGCAGAGTATGGCGTACTAGTCACTAGGCTGGCGCACCCTGCAGCCTGCACCCTGCACCTACCTTCCGTTCCCTGGAAACAGAAAAGTCAAACAGTATCAACTTAAACTGTGACTGATAAGTTGATTGATATTGTTTTATTGTAAGAGAAAAACTTGATATTGTTAGTGATATTGTGACTGATAAGTTGCACATACCTTTCGATATCAAACGAACATGACAGAGCCACATGCACAATTATGCATGGGTACGCATAAGTTAGAAAAACAGTGACAAATGTTGAATTTTTATTATATTTGCACTCAAAATCGTAGATCAAAGTGCACGATTCTCTCCGTCTCTACCTAAACTGTGAGATGAAGACTATTTTAGAGTGGAGGAAACAGTTACATGATAGAATATATCCTCTGAAGAATTCAGGCCAAGACAGAGCTTCTTCCACTCCTTTACCTTCCCATGAGTCGACCTGGTTATCTACTTATCTTGCCTGTTGCTTTAGCGACTGGCGTCTTGGGCACCTGTCTTGCCTGTTGCTAGGGCGGCGCGAGCAGAAGTGGCTCAGGGCTAGAGCTAGAGCGGGGTCGCGTCGCTAGTGCGCTAGCGGCCAGAGCCAGCGAGCAGCGAGGCCACAAGGGCGGCAAGGCGCAAGGCCCGAGCGGCGACGAACCTGGAGGGCGAAGCCGAGGCGAGGAGCGTATATTTACTATATATATCTGATATATTATACGCAAAAATACTAGATTTTTTGTGTTTTTAACTTTGGCAATTGCACCCGTGCTCAGAGGCCGAATTTAGGTTTTTTACGCCAACGGACATAAATATGATTTTTTTTGTATTAAAAAAAGAGTCAATTAAAAAAAGCAGTGCACAGTGTTGTGGTTTGGCCACACCTTTGTTTTGGCCACCCCACTCATACTCCGAATAAAACAGCACTAAGTGTTCATGGTCATTGGTCCGATCCGACGTGTCTGTTTTAGTCTGACGTGATTAAAAAAATCCTTAGTTGCCATAAGCATAGTTCAGGGGAGACCTTCAAATTTCATGGATTCTTTCACCGAGACTATGACTTCAAGTGGAAATAGAGGATTATGGAGAGTTAGCATCTCCAACAACTTGGTATTTCAACTTGTTATCCTTATTTTCTTGACAAAATCAAAAAAAAAACTCTCTCCAACAACTCCTTAAATCAACTCCCTATTTATCCCAAGTTGGTATTCTTACTCCCCGCACGTGGATATATCCGCGCGCGGAAGCAACTTGTCATCGTGAGTCCGTGCCTCGCCGTCAGACTTCCCGCGCGCGCGTGGAAGTTTTCCCGTCTCGCTCCCTCCTTTTCTCCTAGATGCGACATGGTGATCGCACGAGGCGAGTCGTAGGACGAGCGGAGCGGATGCGGTGGGATTATACGCGGAGTTCGTCGGATCACGGCGGGAGACCGGAGGCGGAGGAGAGGTGGCCACTGGCCCTCGCGAGGCGGTTGCCGATTTTCAGTCTGCAGTCCCAGCGCTCCGGCGTCGCCCCAGGAAGGTGCAGCCAAGTCCCGAGCGCTGTGACCACCCAGTGGTCCGGCATGACCTGCCAGCACTCCGGCGTCGCCCCAGCGCCGTGACCTGCCAGCGCTCCGGCATCGCCCCAGCAAGCCGCGGCCAAGCCCGACCCCGAGCGCTGCCAATCGGTTCCCGGCTCTCTGCGTTGTTGTAGAGATGAAGAAAGGGGTGGATCGTAAATAGAAGCTCATTGTGTGTTCACTCTGCATAAATACTAGACACATAGAATTATATTTATGGGCTTGATTAATTAGAGAAAAGTTCAGTGTTCACTTTGCAAAGTGGTCCACCTGTACCGGTCCCGTCCTTTTCGATTTTGGCAAGTTGAAAATAGGGAATTGTTGGAGAGAGCCTATTTTTAACTTGGTATATTATTTTAGCAACTTGCTAAAACACAACATTTGGTAAGTTAATTTTACCAAGTTGTTGGAGATGCTCTTAGGTGGCTTCGGAATTCGGATGCCACTATTATGGGATCCCTTTATTTATTTACTTTAGTGAGCCTCACATTTTAGTGCTTCTACGTCTCAACATTTTACTCTCTCTATTTTAAATTAGAAATTATTTTGATTTTTTAAACATCTATTTTTCTAAGTATTTAGATATACTCCGTAACATATGTCAAGATACATAGTAAATTCTATGTAAAAAAATCAAAGCGAACCGAGGTAGTAGAAAAATAGCTAAAGTCTAGTGTCACTAAGTCTATCCATAAACAATAACTTGGATCTATATGTATAATGTATTATATATCGACACAGGGATGCACCAGCTAGTTATTTGATTTAGTGGCACTACGTGTGAGTTGCATCCTTTTATGGGTAGAGGGAATGTTCCATGATCACCTCTCAATGAAAGAAAAATTTCATCTAGCCCTATCATCAACTATACCTTCATCTAGAACCATAGCCACGCCAAGCCTCTCACTCCATTGATGCGCACAATTGAGCTCAACTTGTCAACCACTCAAGTGGTCATTATGATTTTCCTCACCACACTCAAGTGGTCATTATGACTTCCCGCACCAATATGGATGGTAACCCTCCCCGGGTCATCGTTCATCATCTTCACTACTTTCATTGATTTTTCTTATATATAAGAGAGGTACTCACTTCATCCTGAAAAGAAGGAACAATAGAGAACCATGCAAGTCAAACTTTTTCAAATTTAACTAGATTTGTAGAGAATAGATGCAACATTTATATTTTTAAATAAATTTATTATAAAAATATATTTAATGATATATCCGATAATACTAATTATATATTATAAATATCAATATTCGTCTATATATAAAAAACGAGAATGATTCTATTTCAGAATAGAGAGTTTATCTCCTTACTCTTCTACACCCTTCTCTCTTTATTGAGTCTTTTCCATACATGCCATCAGGAAAAACACGTCTTCCACTGACGCCACTAAAAAAATGGTCCGGTCACATGTGCCATCCAGTTTGAAACTCTTACCACTCACGCCATTCCGTCCATGGTCTGTTTGGATTTAACGGGTGAGGGCATCTGACCAGTGGGCCCGAGTAGTAAATTTGTCCATCTTGCCCTTGCCCATTCTCCCCCTTCCATGTCGACTTGTCCTCTCTCCGACTCGTCCGCCGCCGGGGCAGGAGGAGACGGGCAGCGGTGGAGGCGTGGCAGGGGCGGCCGCCGAGTGCCTACGCCGGCCGACGCCGGCGGGGAGGCCATGGTCGGGGGCGGCAGCGAGTCGCCCAGCTCCACCGCGACTGCGCCGCCGTTGCTGCTCGGGGCCACGCAACGCCGCCCGTGCTAGCCGTTCCCGCCGGGGAGCTCCGCCCGCGCCGGGAAGATTTGCGAGGTGGAGGTGCCGGAGATATTCGCGAGGTCGCGAAGGGGAGCTCCGCCGCGTCGGGGTGTTCCTCCGGCCTCCATCCTCCATGGCCGGACCTGCGCCACCGTGCTTGTCCCCGGCCGGAGTTGGCGAGGAGGAGGAGCGCGGGCGTCCGTCGGGGGAGGAGGAGGAGCGTGGGCCGCCGGTGGAGGGAGCCCGGGAGCGGCCGCAGCGGCGGCTGGTGCTCGGGCGGGGACGATGGAGCTCCGCGGCGGCCGCCGGAGGAGCCGCCGTCCGTGCGCCCGCGCCTGCGCCGTCCCCTCGACCTCGCGAGCTCCATGGGAAGGGAGCAGGGGAGCCGCCGCGGCGCCGAGCTCCACGCGCTCTGGCCCGCGAGCACCGCCGCCCCAAGCTCCGCGCCGCCCGGCCCGCGAGCTCCTCCGCCCGAGCTTCGCCGCCCGGGACCTCCTCGCGTGCCGCGGCCACCTCCCTCGCTTTCGAGCTGGCGCCGCCAAGGCCGGCCCCGGGCCAGCGATGGATGCAGGGAGAAGAAGGTAGCTTTGCAGATTAGCCCTCCTATTTGTATCTTATCAATTCAGTGCATTATGTGTCTTGTGAGTCTTCTAAATAACCCCCTGTTAAACTTTCTATATCGCAACTATCTCTATTAGATGACATGGGCAAGCGAGGCAAGGGTATTTTGGACTTTTTCCATGACATTCTAACACCGTTTGCACTCAGAATGGACGGAATGGCGTGAGTGGTAAGAGTTTCAAACTGGATGGCACATGTGACCGGGCTATTTTTTTAGTGGCTTCAGTGGAAGACGTGTTTTTTCTGATGGCATGTATGGAAAAGACTCCTCTTTATTACCCTAGCTACCACACAACTATTGTTGATGGTAGGAGTGGTATTGTCATCAAAGCGAATATGTGCTGAAGCACAGTTTCCCATATTACCAAAAGTTTGTTTTCTTGATCCTCTTTAGCTGCAAATGGGGAATTGAATATCCTCTATCCTATGGAGATGCTTGTAGGCCCCGTTTGGATTCTTAGAATTGAGTTTATTTTAATACCATAATTTAGACATTGATTAATTAAGCTAATATGGTTGTATATGGAATATATTTGCGCAGGTAGCCATGGGGGCGTGCTCTTTGTGACGAAGGAGGTAGGGGAATAATGTTTGTTTGCGTTCGTGTACTCATACTATGCCTAGCAGTGGGTCGATGTACGCGGGAGGTGTAGAAAATGGCATAGACGAAGATGAGATGTAATTATAATCTATACCCTAATATTTAAAAGGCAAAATTTCAGTCCACCTCACCTGAATTTTTTTTTTTCTGTCCGCCTCTTGATGTACCCTAAATTAAGGACTTCTCTAATATGGTTGGGTCTCGGTCTTAAAAAAGGGGTCCTTTTTTTTTCCCTGATAACCACAGTTATCATGTTTCCTTTTTTTAATCCGTTTCCTCCTCTCATCATTAGTTGTGTATACGTCTTTTTTCTCCCATACTTTTTAACAAAAAATAAATACATTATATTCCTTTATACTCTTTATTTATTTATGCTTATCTATTGTAACAAAATAAACCAGTGATAAAATAAGTTATCACACAATCTAATCTACATCTATACACACCTATGGTTTCATAATTTCTTTTTTGGATTTTTTTAATTTGTCTCAACTTTGCTTATAAATTGAAAAAATAAATAACACATAATTGAAATATAAAATGATTTATCATCGAATACATATGCGGCAAGATGCTGGAGATTTATTTGGGCGGCGGCGCGGCGCTGGAGGCCTGGAGGAGAGCTCTCTGGTGGTGACGCATCCTCTGTGTACAAAGTAAGATAGTTGAGGACCTACACGATACTCGATCAAATGAGCATAGCCCAAATGCTGCAACCCAAAAGGAACACATGGTATATGTCTTTTATACTTCAGGGAGAAAAAATATATAAAAAAGGGGAAAACTCAAGATGAAGACCTCCTTTACAACAACAAGTAAAATATACTGTGATACAAAATTGTCGTCCAAAAGAAACCTATACATAATAGATTGTATTAGTTCTAAAACTAAATTACGGAACTCGGTATTTAATTATAGTAACACATAATATGTTCTATTAAATCCGTGTCAACTAAAATACAATCTTGATAAAAAGTATTTCCATTGTAAATAGAAAAGTACTCATAAATATATCATTACTTTATACTACCCATGTGTTGGCTTCGTGCGTTGCGACAGGAAAACCTATCAATTGAAAATTGCTATTCAAATTTAAGATTTGAGAGATCTATTTGGATTTAGATTTCTAGCTATATATACATAGTGAATTGTTCTAACATAAATTAAATATGGACCCAATATGTTTTGGAATCGAACTCCACGCTAAAGAAAATTCTCTAGGTAGTTAACTTACTATGGATGCTGTGTCAAAAAAAAAAACTTACTATGGATGCCATTGACATTATAAAATAAATTACCTATAGTTTTATAATTTTATAAAAAGAATACATATAAATAGCCATGTCACATTCCCATGTATATGTTGAATAGTGTTCGATAGTTTTTTTTCCTCCCGTTGCAACGCACGGGCATGTTTGCTAGTAGTTCTTTAAATCCGACAAGTGTAATGTGTTTTCTCAAAACTTGAAAAACATATAATGGCATAAAAAAAGAACCATTTCGTAAGAGAACGACTATCACCGAGTGTTGGACACACGATTTCTCGCCCACGGTCAACGCCCGCCAACATCCCTTCTTCCCCAACTCGACGGCCGATGCCCGTGCCCGACACAGGAAGGCTGGCTAGGAGGTTCAACGCAATTTTGGGGCCCAGGCGGCGGTGACTGAGCAGGGCCGTCCATGGCTGAAGCTCGTTGCAGGAATAGGGGGAGAGGAAGAAGGCAGCCGCCACTGGCGCGCTCCCTAGCACACAACAGGCTGTCGAGTTTGAGGACGAGTTTGAAGACGAAGATATACAAAGAGAAAAAAAATCAGGTGTCACCGAGAATGAAAGCACTCGAGTGCTGGCTAGCATCCTTTGCTAAGGGCGTCCGCAATGGTGCCCACGTCAGCTATCTAGGAGCAGCAACAGAGCAATGAAGAGAAGAGAGAGATAGAAAATGAACAGTGCTAGCGAGATGAGAGTCGCCCAGCTCGCACGGTTCCCAGTGAACTTTTCTCTCTCTGGCATGCTGTCCCACTCCTACTTTGCTTGTCAGACTGCCAATTTTTTAATCTATGTAGCTAGATTCTCCTCGTTGCGGACGCCCTAAGACTACCCGCACTGGGGACGCAAAACGCGAGCGCAAAACGCTTTTGCGTTACTCAACGCTGCAGCGCGGGACGCAAAGCGCTACGCAAGGCTTGTGGAAGCCGCTCGGTCCGGCGTCTGTGGCGTCGGTACGACGGAGACGCAAAGGAGTTGCAGGGCCCACTCGAGGAGAGAGAAGGAGGACCGGAGGAGAGAGGGCAAGGCAGGGAGGAGGCGCCATGGCTACTCCTCATCGCCGTCGCTTGCTCGTCGTCCTCCTGCTCCGCGCGCCGCCATGGAGTTGGGGGAGGGCCACCGAACATGGCCCATCGGAGCTCCTTCTCCGGCTTCCGCGGGCGTGAGCGAGCCCCGCCACGGGCTCCGCCGGCGAGCCGCGTGGGCGAGCACTGCCGCGGCTCTGGCCGCCACGGGCTCCGCCGGCGAGCCGCCATGGCCTCCTCGCGCAAGGCCGCGCGCAAGGCCGCCTGCCGTCCGCCTGCTGTTCGCCGGCTAGAGAGGGAGGATGAGCCCGCCATGGCCCGCAGCCTACGAAGCGGAGGAGCTGCATCCTCGCAGCCGGGGCCGCGCGCTCGCCGAGGCCGCGAGCACGCCTGAGCCGTGCGCTCGCCGAGGCCGCGTCCTGCGCAGGAGCAGGGAGCTCGCCCGCCATGCGCAGGAGGATGGAGCTCGCCATGCCCGCCATGCGCGGGCGGACGGAGCTCGCCCGCCATGCCCGCCATGCGCAGGAGGAGGGAGCTCGCCCGCCATATGCGCCCGACGAGGAGGGCCGCCGCGGAGCAGGAGGAGGACCGAGCCGCGAGCTCCCCTGGTCCCATCGGTGGAGGAGTAGTAGTGCCGAGCGAGGGAGATGGGATGGGGAGATTGGGGACTGGAGGGAGAATGGTGAGGAAAAAAGGAAGAGGAAAAAAAAGAAAAAAAATGATACATGGGTCCCACTTGTAGGTATTGAGTAAACTGTAAAGGGTGGATGAGTGCAGAAGAAAGTTGAATAGAGTAAGGAATGTGGCTGACCAGGACGAAATATTCCTTTAGAGGGATGAAAATAGAGTTACATGAGTGCGGGTAGTCTAAAGGCAGATACAGACGTGACTTATAGATAAGTCTCTTCGTCCCTCTCCATTCTGCTCCAGCTGACCGTCGGCGACCCCCAGTTCCACGACCCAGGTCCAGGTGTAGTCTGCAAAAGCTTCGCTGCTGCCAGCCATGGATGCAGTGGCCAGCGACGTCGTACTCCTCCTCCTCGCCGTCGTTATCCCCCTGCTCATCACTGCCACTGTCTGGAACAGGCGTGGTCGGGTGCACGACGACGGCGCGCCGAGCCCGCCATCGCTACCGCTGCTTGGCCACCTCCACCTGCTCGGCAAGCCACAACACCACTCGCTGGCCGCGCTCGCCGTCGCACACGGCACGGGGGGCACCCCGGCGCCGCTCTTGTCCCTGCGCCTGGGCGCGCGGCGCGCGCTGCTGGTGTCCGAGCACGCCGCGGCCGAGGAGTGCTTCACGGCGCACGACGCCGCGCTGGCTGGCAGGCCGCGGCTGCTGGTCGGGGACAGGCTCAACTACGGGTACACCACGGTCGGCTGGTCCTCCCACGGCGACCACTGGCGCGCCCTCCGCCGGTTCCTCGCCATCGACCTCTTCACGGCGTCCCGGCTCGTCGCGAGCGCCGCCGACCGACGCGCCGAGGTGGCCACGCTCATCGACAAACTGCTCCATGACGCCGCCGGGCAAGAACCGTCCCGCGCCGCCGCGGTGGTGCTCCGGCCGAGGCTCTTCGAGCTGGTGCTGAACGTGATACTGCGCGCGCTCACTGGCGCGCCCAGGCTCGGCGGCGACGTGCGCAGTCTCCAGAAGATCATAGAGGAGACCTTCGTGGTGACCGGCATCATGAACGTCGGGGACTACTACCCGGCGCTGCGGTGGATCGACCGTCTGCGCGGGGTCGATGCGGCTCTGATCCGTCTCCAGGCGAGACGGGACGCGTTCGTCGCGGGCCTCATAGACGACAAACGCCAAAGTCGCAGAGCCGGTGGCCCGGACACAGAGAAGAAAGGCACCATTGACGAGCTCCTATCACTGCAAGAAGCTGATCCTGAGTACTACACTGACACTGTCATCAAAGGCATCGTCTCGGTGAGCAGTCTCTCACTCTTTGCTGTTAATCAGTCATCGTGACACCAACACGGTTGCAATCTCGGTTCTCCATGATGATGCTTGATGCATCTGCAGATACTGCTCAGTACCGGCACAGAGACATCGGCGCTGACCCTTGAGTGGGCAATGGCGCAGCTGCTGACGCACCCGGAAGCGATGCTGAAGGCGAGAGCTGAGATAGACGCCAACGTCGGCAGATCCCGGCTGGTGGAGGAGTCAGATATGACGAACCTCCCATATGTGCAATGTGTGGTCAAAGAGACCCTCCGACTCTGTCCTGTCGGCCCAGTGATCCCAGCGCACGAGGCCATGGAGGACTGCACCGTCGGTGGGTTCCATGTCCGGCGTGGCACCATGATCCTCGTGAACGCTTGGGTGATCCATCGGGATCCCAAATTGTGGGAGGCACCTGATGAGTTTAGGCCGGAGCGTTTCTTGGACACCGGCATGGTGACTGCAGTCAACGCCCCCTTGCTGCCGTTCGGGCTTGGACGGCGGCGCTGCCCCGGGGAGGGGATGGCAATGCGTCTCCTCGGCATGACACTGGCAGCGCTCGTGCAGTGTTTCGACTGGGATGTCGGTGAATGTGGTGCTGTTGACCTGACTGAAGGTGTGGGGCTGTCAATGCCGATGGCCAAGCCATTGGCAGCAATCTGTCGTCCCAGGGAGTTTGTCAAGAGTGTGTTATCTGCTTCAACATGAATAGCGCAATGCAGGTTTCTGAAGAATAAATGGAACTGGATCACACTGAACTTGAGCTATTCAGTTACCTGTGTGGAAGAATACTTGCAGCTACATGTTCATGGTCACTGTTCAGGTTTCCTTGTGGCCTTGTTGCTTCGGTTCCTTTGTGTGCAGGTTGTTTCAGCTGCTATATATTGTTTGGTTGCTACCTGTTCTTTTTTTTTTTTCATTTTGGGTTGTACATGTTTATCTCGTATTCTAATAATATAACACGGCAAATCGCTTGCCATATTTTCAGAAAAGAATTATGCAGCTGTTTCCAGAAACCACCTGAAAAATGCCAGTTGCAGTTAACGATGATATATGCCCACTGAAACTGGTTTCAGATCTTAAACAAGCAGTGCCCTCTGATTAGAGATTCAATCATTTAGGAATGCCACTGCATTTCTGATGGTTCAAATTGGCTTTCTGATTCAGAGATCCATTTGAGTATTAACCCTTCTTACTTCTGACAATCGGAAAATTAATATTAGTTGCCTGATTCAGAGATGATCTTATATTTAACATACGAGAGTGTAACATGAAAGATTAGCCATATTTGAATTACCCTTCTGAATTCTGATTGAGGTATCTCATTAGTTTCCTGTTTTATCATGTAACCTGTAACTGTAAGCAATATAAAACCCCCAGATTGCCGGTTCCAGATGAAATTGCTAGCAGCAGCAGAATGTTCTGCTTGCAAATTGCAATAGCACATAGTACCAAGAAAATCCTTTGTACCTGACATAGGTCTGTTCTTTCATTGCTAGAACGAAGCAAACAATCTGAGGGGTATGGATATAGAGAGGATCCACTATCCACTACCTTGTCGGCATCTATGTGTCCGTCAAAAAAGCAAACAAAGAACAACTAGTTGGAGAAGTGACCCAGCTCCAATTGCCTCTGTTTTTTTCCTTTACAGCTGTACCTTCTAGTCTTGTTGTGTCTCTTCTAATGAAACCTTCATAGCAAAACTCTTGCCGTCCTTTTCGGAAGGAAAGAAAGGCTGGAGTGAGAACAAGAGATGAGGAGAGCTTAACTTTTGGTATTAGGATTCAATTCTTAGACGTGCATACTAATGTCACCTGAAAAGAATTCAGTGTACTCAGTTGCTTATGAAATACTGTCTCAGAGAAAATACAACAAGTGTAAAAAATAGTGTACTAGCCTGATAGCAGAATTTTAAAACACAACAAACGGTAAATAACTCTGTCTCTGAAGTAAGCAGATCGTGCGATCTTCCTATGAAAAAGCAATCTCCGTATCTGAGATTAGGTAAGCAATCTGCATACGACAAGTATGCTCCCGTGTTCGGATTATAGACAAGAAGTATATGTGCATACGAAAAGCATGAGCATAAACTATCATGTGGCACTTGTCACAGACAAGAGTCAGTTTCAGTTACCTTTAACAGGTGTAACTACTACTGCTGAAAATTACTACCCAACGTCTTCAGAAGCTTCTGTACATCACTACATCTTCTCAACAAATTTTACCTTGAGGTCAATGCCGTGTCGTACCAGTAAGGCGGCTAATAGGGACACAGGATCATGGAGGTAGGCCTGATCAAGTCTAGATTTTCTTGCACCCATGTCAACCACTCTCTGTAGTTCTCCATCAATAACCTTGCACCACGTCACCAGTACACATCTCTTTCTCACATTTTTGTTCTGCTGCTAGATCTTGACATGTACAAGGCCTCCTTCAGGATGCATCCACCCTAGAGCTGCTATGGTACCAAGAAAGGAGACTTTTATCGACCACATACATCTGCAACCAACGATGCAATGTCTGATGAGTCAGTAATCCAGTACATGAAGTGGCAGAAACTAGTAGCCGTGGAAGAAACTCCTAGTAGAAAAAGAAGCTTTGTCTGGGTTTTGGAACATGAGATTTGACTAATCTTCATCGTTTTCCCTCTCGGGAGGAATACTTGTGCTCATTTATCACACGAACTGGCATCTAGCATACTGTCTAATCGGTTTGGAAAACTTTGGCAGTTGCCCTCCCTCTGAAGACAGGAATATCAGAACAAATCGTCTTTTTTCGCCAATTAGCAACCACTATCACTTTCAGGTTGTAGTGTCCTAGACGATAAGCCAAATGAACACAACATCTGGAGTTAAGAACATATCGCAAGTTACAGGATGGAAGGCAACTTGGTACGAGAACTGACCTCAGCGCAGCACTTGCAACAGGGGAACAGGCCAACAAGGTTAGCAAACAAGCGATGTGTTTCCTGTTCAGGCCATAGAAAAAAAGGAAGTGAGTGATAGACAAGGACCTTCAGCTCAGCCAAAGTAATAATGAAATAAAAAAACATACCAGAGTGGACAAACAAAGGAACAAGATACCGATGGGTCCCTGCGAAATTGTGCTTGAAAATATGCACCTAGATCTGCATATCTGACCGAAAAGGACATATGTTGGTCCTGCCCCCTGCAGATATGGTTAAGTATGTGGGAGCCTGGAAGGAAGAGGAACCCCTAGGTGCCTCTCCTTTTCTATCTTGATCAAGTTGACTCAGTATCAAATGCAAGCCCTATCCATCCCCAACCCAAAGCATCCGGATTCCGACGTCATGGCCGTCACACTTGCACAAACAAAGGAGAGCGAGATGGCAAGAACTCGGCTTCCGTCTCATCTCACCATGAAAGACTACCTAAAAAGTACAGGTGGTCAGCCTCCAGTGCACTTGTGACAGCAACAGTCTCCCACTAAAGCAGAAAAAATAAAATTGATGCCTGCCTGATGAGAGTTAGGAGAAAGAACAGCATGTGGCCATGATGCATCTGCAGTATATAACTCAATTATTGGATCCCAAAGGGATTTTTTTTTTTTTTTTTTTTTTTTTGAAACTTGGATCCCAAAGGGATAGCACCGGGCATAAAACAATACTATTGCCCTCACCTTTGCACCTTTAGTTGTTACTTCTCTCATCACTTTTCCCAGATCACAAGGCTGTAACACTGATAGGGGAGATCCCGGAAATCATGTGTACTGTTTTATAGAATATAGAACACCATAGTTGAATAATGATCAGTACTATTCTTGCTGCTGTCGCCGGCCTGTTGATCTGGATCATTGTGAGTTCTGACCTAACCAACATGCTTTTAGTGCAAGCAATTAGTTTCCAGAAAAGCTAGGTACTGCCACTGATTTAAAAAAGATTGTGCTGAACTGTGTCAGCACTCGGCAGTGTGTACAGCACACAATTGTCCAACCAACAGTAGTGCACAGAGACAAGACAAGATACCAGTTGCAGGATTGCCTATTATGGCCTAACCTAACAGTCACCCCAGAGTCCGGAATTGTCGGCATTCCTGATAATCCTCCTCCCAACAAGATTCACGACTTTGTGAAATGGCAAATCGCTTTCGTGTGCACAACATCCGCTGCAGCTGCAGAGCAGTAGCCAAATGGCACCTGTATGAATGGAGCAAACTTGCCAATGGGAGAAACTTTGCCATGAATGGTGTACTGTATTGTCACTCTCTTTGATTTCTTTTGGAAAAAAGAACAGGGGTGCACACATCAACAAGTAAGATGGGGTAAACCAGGGAAATCAAATCACCATGGGGCCATGGCAAGTGGAGTGATAAAGATTTATATATATGTATATATATGCATGGGCCAGACCAGAGCTCAGAGAGCCAGACAGACGGGGAGGGAAGGAAGAGGAGATAGATAAGCAACTTGATAGATATCCACTAACTCGAGACAAAGTTCTTTTACCTCCAGATTCCTCACAAAGTTCCCTCCACATTCCACAAGCCCTCAATTATTACCCCCCACAAAAAAATTCCATGTTTCTCCTACCTCGTCCTCCTTTATAAAGCAGCAAACTGCAAACTCCTTCTGATGCACCATCCAGCCAGGGGCTGCAACCTAAAGCAAGAACAAGCAAGCTTCAACCTTTGCAGAGAGCAGACCTCTCTAGAGCTGCAAAGCAAAGAGAGATGGAGCAGGGAGACGAGGCGTCGTCAGTGAACAAGGAGAGCCCAGAGCAGCATCAACAGCAGCAGCTTACCAGGGACGTCGACGAAGACGGCGCGACGTGGCTGAACCTCACGCTAGGCGCGAGCGAATCACCGTCGCCGGACGCCATGGCGGCGGCCGCGGCGAGCTGCTCCGCGGAGTCCGGGTCCGGGTCCGGGTCCGGGTCCGAGCCCGGGGGCGCCAGCAACAAGCCGTCGTCCGGCGCCGGCGCTGCTGGTCCGCACAAGGTGTTCTCGTGCAACTTCTGCCTGCGCAAGTTCTTCAGCTCGCAGGCGCTGGGCGGGCACCAGAACGCGCACAAGCGGGAGCGCAGCGCCGCCAAGCGCTCGTCGTCGTACCACGCGCACGCGCAGCGGATGATCGTGGGCCTGCCGCTGCACGCGCACGCCGCGCTCATGCACTCGCTCCGGGTCAACCCGGCGTCGTCGGCGATCCACAAGGCGGCGGCGCCGATCAGAACGGCGCCGGCGAGGTTCCTCGAGGACGGCGTGGCGAGCTGGGGCACGGTCGCCTGCGAGGAGGCGCCCAGTCCGGCGTGGCCGGGGAGCTTCAGGCTGAGAGCGCAACAGGCAGAGTATGAGCAGGCGTCTGAGCAGAGTAAGATCGACTTGAACCTCAGGCTCTGATTGGCTGAAGTGCATGAGTTCATCAAGGCTCATCTGCTGAATAAACTGGTCAGGTGATGTGATCAGGTTCAGCTCACTGTCAGATGAATGGTACTGAATTTTGGACATATTGGTGTTGTTTATGAGTTGCTGTTAGAATTATTTAATGGTACTGCAAATTAAGTATTTCTGTAGCTGGAAACTGTATTTAGCTCGATTGACATCAGTGAGAAGAACTCGTTGATTCTGCACTTTCTAGTTCCCACTGACCATCAGTTTTCTTCCATGTTTTGACAGTTTTTGTTACCATCCTCTGAAGAAATGGAGAAAAAAAAAATATTTGCTTACAATAGTTGTGCAGAAACTCCCTAAATTCTGTATTTATTTACCTGCAACAATTGTGCAGAAACTCCCTAAATTTTCATGACAAACAATTCGGGATCAGAATAACACACAGCTCTAGCCTCTCTAAATTCTCGTGACAAACTTTCCAGGATCAGAATAATACACAGCTCTAGCCTCTGGGAGCAGCAAAAATAAGCAGGAAAACATGAAGTTAGAAGTTGAACTGCGTTGCGTGCTACATAAGTTCATCCCAATTTAGTTATGCAACACATACATTTGTCACGACAAAGTAGTGTTCTTCCCAATTTAGTTATGCAACACATCAATTTGTCACGACAAAGTAGTATTGCGTGCTACATAAGTTCATCCAGATTAGTTATGCAACACATAAATTTGTCATGACAAATATGCCATCTCAATCCATGTCTCTGTTTATAGCAATGCAATAGCAGGAAGTAACTTGACAGAATTGATAGCCTTGGAAGCTCAATCAAAGTACTCCCATCTTGCAAGAACTGCAGTGGCTAACTGGATATATTCTAGGTAAACGAGAAGCATGCTTTCAGGATTCATGAAAAAAAAAGTGATAATACAGATCACTGAAACCTCATGAAAGCACCTTCACTGAGACAAGCCTGAACCCTGAAGCAAGTTGTGCCAATTTTGTTATGTTGACAGGGAACATGCTTCAGGCAAGCAGCCAACACACTTTCAGATATATTTCCAAGATGGTAATTTGCCCATTTGAGCAAACCAGCATATGCAATATTATCTGAACAAATATATATTGCCATGACAGCATCAGGGTAAGCAGATAATTGGGCTGCATGCAGCAAACAAACATCCATGTTCCACCTGAGATTCTGAGATCAGCATCTTGTCCACATGTCATGTTTCAGGGATTACCTGAACTACTGATCTGTGATGTGTCAGTGTTCAGTTTTAATATCTCCATAGAATCAAATTATGAGAGACATTAAGTCCAACCATAGTCAAAAGATGCTCCAACCATAGGTTGTGTACATGTGTTAATGATTAGGGATTAGCAATGCACAGGCCTCTATGGTTTGGTTTAGACAATAGTTGCAACAAATAGGCAACCATATATTACCACTGTCCAAAATAATCATAATACTGCATTTGTTCGAGCTGTACAAGTCCCTGCATAGAAGTAGGTATATCATAGACATGACAGGTACTACCTCCATCCGAAAAACGAATGCAATTCTAGGCACATTCTTTGTTAAAGTATCTTCAGTTTGACTAATCATATATAAAAAGAATCAATATTCATTAGATTTGTCATGAGATATATTTCCATTGTTTACCTATTTGTTGTCATAGACATTTTTACCTATAATATAGTATATATTTGGTCAGACTTTAGGTACTTTAACAAAGAATGTGCCTAGAATCGCATTCTTTTTTGGATGGAGGTCGTAACAGAGTTTGTTACTGAGATCAATCACATGGAAGGGTCTAACGTATCAAACATTACATTTTGTGGCCAACAGACCCAGGCAAGATGTGACTAGGATATGATACAAAGAATACAATTCACAAAATAAGAGCATGCCTGGCCTTCACTACTAGTGACTCAGTGGCGACTCCTAAAGAACCTCACATAAATAGCTTTCAGCACCCTACTTAACAGAAGAAGCTCATCACACAGTTATGCTCCCCTGTCCCTAAGAGCTCAAGGAGAGCTCAGATTGTTAGTCTTACGGTGGTGCAGCAGTCCAAGAGCAGCTACTCATCTAAGTCTTCAAAGTATGAAGCAGGGATCACAACAGGGGGTAGAAGCGTTGACACACATTTGAACTGTTCCAAAAGATTGGATAGTTAGACTCGCAATACCATTTCAACATTAGCATTCATATAAAAAGAAGATTACTAGACTTCAGAAGATGTGTATACCCTGTGTATCTTGTACTTGTCTCGAATTGCCATTAATGTTGCGCATTTCCTGTTGAGCTGCAACTCATGTATGGCTACAATGCAATCCTTGAGTTCAGAAACTTTGTAACCTGTCATCTTCTGCAGCTTCGTGTCCTATAATTACATACAAAAAAAATGCAGGATAATGAGCCTTGAGAATGAGAGAGATCGCATCAATAAGATCCTTCAGTTCCTTACCCAAGGATTGACATCTGGATTAACGGTCAGCCTAGCAACAAACATAACTGACGCAGCAACTACCGATGGCAAGAACCGCAGACAGCCATAGTCTAGTAGACTCAACTCAGCGAGGTAACTGCCCAAGAATTCCATCAAATAGATGGAGCGCTGCAACAAGGATGCAAAGAAAAACATCAGACATCAATGCACATTGAAAGAAGAGAACAGTAGGATATGATAAATCAGAATGGGTTTACCAACCTTGTTGTCTTCATGGGCATTTTTTTTATCTTCATGGGCATTCCTTGTGAACCGCCTGAAATCAGCAAAACACAGGAGATGCAGTAGCAGACATTCCATTAGCCAACATGTTCACATGGAAATTAAGTAATGACATGAAATTCTGAACTTGTGGGTTAGTGAGTGTGCCACCTCAGGAAGGTCTTGATGGTAGGATTGCCCAGCTCGAACTTGAGAAGCTTGAGTATGTCGCTCTCCATCTTGAGGAGCTCCTCTTTGGTGTAGGTGTTGTCAGTGATGTAGCAGAAGTCCTCTGGGTGCGGCGGGCTGATCTCCTCATACTTCCTGCAAGCACACCAGACTCAAATCAATCAATCCCCAATCCTTCAACGCCCCAGAATTAGAAGCAAATGACACAATGCGGGCGGCACTTACGCAGCAACGAGCATGGAGGCAACGCCCAGGAGCTGCAGCTTGTCACGGCCGAGCACATTGACGGAGAGGAAGCGATCCACGTAGGAGATGGCGAGGTAGAGCGTGTCCGCGACGAGCTTGTACTCCTCGGCGACCTCGACAAGCCAGTCGACGAGGATGCTCCGCATGTGCGCCGTCACGTCCGCCTGCACCGCCTCGATGTAGTCGGATCTGGCCGCCGCTGCGGCTCCACCTGCACCCGCGGGAGCGCCCCCAAATCAGCAACAACCCAACGCCAGATCGGAAAAAGGCCCAATGCAGAGAGATCTCCAATGCAGATGCGCCGAATCTGCGGAAATGTGGGAGTGGTCGGAGAGCGGAGCGGAGCGGAGCGGAGTACCTCGAGGGCGCGCAGGTAGGTGTAGATGTCGGAGGCGTAGGACCCGCACAGCTGGGGGTCGGCGGGCGCCGCCGCGGCGGCGGCGGCGGCGCGCGGCGGCGAGGAGGAAGCGGCGGAGTCGGTGTCGGCGGTGGCAAGCGGCGCGGGGTAGGACGCGGAGGCGGAGGCGGAGTTGGAACCCGCGTCGGCGTCGGAGGCGCGCGGCGGTGAGGAGGACGCGCAGAGCTCGGGCTCGGCCTCGGCGGCAGCGGCGGAGGAGCGGCGGGCCTGCGACGCGCGGCAGGGCCTCGCGGGCTTCGAGGGCTTGACGGGGCGGGACGGCGCGGGGGTGGCGGCGTTGTTGGGGAGCTCCCCGAGCGCGACGCGCCTCCGCTTGGCGTCGCCGGGACCGTCGGCAGCCGCCGCCGCCGCCGCGCGCTTCGCCGCGGCCCGCGTGAGCCGGGGCCCCGCGGCCGCCGCGAGAGCCGCGTTCTCCTTGTCCGCCATCGTCGTCGGCGGAGAGCGAGAGGGAACGCGGAGGCGCGGGCACCTAGGGTTTCGGCTCGGCTCTCAGGTCAGGTGCGTCTACGCTAGACGGGGAGATGGAAATGGAAATGAGGAGCAAATCGAGGCGGTTGGTTATGTAGCGCAGCAGCAGCGGAGGAGGAGGAGGCCGCGAAAACGCGATTTCAAAATGGGGAGCGCGGCGGTTCTCGGCGGGGTCTCCGGCGGGAGCGGCGCCCCCGATCTGAAATGCGGTGGCGGCGGCGGACGGGCTCGGGGCGGGCGGAGGGGAGTGGGGGGACGAGGGTTTTTGCGATTTTTTTTTTTTTTTTGTTTCCTCGGCGGCCAGTGGATTTAAAATTTAAAAATTATTAAAAAAAATTATGAGGGGGAAAGGGGACCGGGGCCATGTGACGGTGGGGGATTAGGCGGGCGATTAAAATATTTGGGAAAATCGGAGGCGTGGGCCACCCACCACGGTGTACCGCCACTCTGGGCTTTCGGAGCCCACGCGGCCCAGCGGGCGACGGGGCAGGGGCAGGCTCCGGCCGAGCACGAACACGAGGAGCAGAGCAGGCACAGGCAGGCAGCGTTGCTCGTGGCGACCTGGCCCACCTACCCTGGTGACATGAGGCCGTGCGTATCCCAGCCCCAGCTGACGTGGATGCCTGATTGCTTTGGGCCTTTTGGCCAATCTTTGAGTACAACTTTTCCCTTTTCTTTCTTGTTCCAAGCTCTGCATATACGCAAAAAAATGAGTTTGGTAACTAAAGTGAAACAAAATACCTCAATAGGTTCGGAGATAATTTAGGGTTTCCAATACAGAATCATTTAATACTGTATTATTTTTTTATCTTTTGCCAATTCATCGGCGTAGGCCTGCACGGAAATCAATGGTTGTGGTACAAAGCATAGGCATATATCCAATCGATTATTATTGTTTGCATATGTTTTTTTTTTTTTTTTTTTTTTTTGCCTTCTCGATACATGTAGGTATATTTTGTGATTAGCTAATTGGTGTTCAATTGAAAAATTGCCATTATACTATCTAAGATATGGTAGTTCTCTCCTATAAGATATATAGTTGCAACAGCAACGATCCAATTAACCCTTAACCCCCATATTTCATTTTTCTTTCAAACACAAGCACACTTACTCTTGTTGTAAGCACGCCAGATATCAAAGAGATATTGACAGGAAGATGCTTGGATCGACACAAAGTTACCTAAGAGGTCTTTGGTTTGGTGGCTTATAGCCCTATAAACCAAGAGTGTTGGGTGCACTTTAGTCATTTTTTTTTTTTTTTGACAACAAGTCATGTTTTGTTGTCTGTCCGATGCTCTCGTAGCCAGGCTTATCTAGTGCAAGAGATACCACTTAGACAATCTTGCTTTGGAAGACGCACTTCATCCATTTCTACCAACCGAAGCTTGTGCTAGTTGTCGGTTGCTTCCAAAATAAATCATTTGGCCTTCCTGTTGCCACCGCTATGAAAACATCCAGCTGCCGTTTGTAGCCCTATAATCTTCCCGATGCAACGTCTTTGATATGGTGGCACATGGTTTGTAGTTCGCTATAGGGTATATGCATGCGCTCGCGCTTGGTGCCTAAGGCAACATCCCTAATTTGATATCAAAACTGTTTGGTTTGTGGGATGGTCCCTCTTTTAGGATTGCTTGGTTGAGAGGTGATTTGAAGTAGAATGGCCCTTGAGGGGAATATTCCACACATATTCGGAGGCCCCTGTTCCTTCGAAGAGCGGACAGGGGGTGAGCTTTGATGGGACCGCCGTTAAAAACAAAAAAAAGGCGTGACAAATGGACCCAACATGTCAGTGGATGATCCCGCTTGGACATGGTAATGGGCCGGCCCGCTCCCGCTAGGGCGGAACCCTAGGGGGACCCCTGGCGACCACCCCGCCGCCGCCACCGCCGGCGGCCCCATCCAGGCAGCCCGACCCTCCTCCCCAGCCCCCTCCCTCTCCACTCCACCATCCTCCACCTCGTCGACCTCCCACCGCGCCGCCGCCGTTGCGGGATGCGGGCGCGCCCGCAACGCGGCCGCCGGCGCGGTCGCCGGCGAGCTCACGAGGTCTTCGTCACGCCGGCCGCCTTAGCCGCGCCTCCCCACCCCCGGCCGCCCTCGCTCCGGCCGGCCGCCGGCGCCTGGAGGACCATCCACAGGCCCCGACGGGCGGCGCGGCCGGGGCCCCGGCCGCGCCGGCGGCCTCACCGGCGACCTCCGCCCCCACCGCGCCGCCCACGACGGCCGGGCCGGCCGGGGCCGGCCCTCGCCCGCCCTACGCCGCTCTCGGGACGACCGCGCACCACGTGTTCGACCAAATGCCAACCCCAACCGGTGGCTGCGGGCGGCCATGGGCGGGGCCGGCCGGAGGGGGGTCCTCGGCCGGTCTGAAGAACGCACGTCCGCCGGCGCGGTCGCCCGGCGCCCAGGTGCGGGCGGTGGCTCGCCGGAGGAGGGCGACACCCCGGCTCGGGTCGAGGCGCCCGGATGCCGGCCCGACGCCAACTCCGCCCGGGCAAAGAAGACCCTCTCCCCGCTCGCGGATCCCTTCTTCCCCTCCTCCGCGGGCCGACCCAAGACCGTGCGGTGGGGCCGACGGCGACCTCACCGGCCCGACGATGACGAGCCGCCTACGGGATGCCGCGCCACCTATTCATCCCGGCCGGCCCACCCGTGTCCCGGAGGTCGGGAGACCTCGGCGGGGTGAGCTCTCCCGCCGTGCACGACCGCCCGGCGCGGGACCTGGAGGACGGGGAATGCACGCCGTCTGCCCGCGACGTCGCGCCGCGATACCGGCGTGGACGGCGCCGCCGAGCGCGCCGAAAGCCGGCGGCTGGCTGTTCGTCGAATGCCCCCAACAACTCCGCTACTCGCGGCCTCCGGGTGGTCGCCGCGCGCGCCGACGTCTCGGGCCGTCCCCGGAGCCGAGGGCTCCGGCCGACGGCGGCTCGGCCCGGTGGCCACCTCCCGCGTGCCGGCCCCTCGGAGGCTCGGCCCGGACCCGGAGCCACGGATCCCGGCGTTGAGACGGCTCGGCTCCAACCGCCGGGCTTCCCCTCCGGGCAGTGGCGGTTGGCGTGAGGTGCTACCCCGCAAGCCACCTCCGATGGCCGCTGCGCGCGTGACAGCGGCGAGGCCGGCCCGGAACGCGCGCCGGCCTCCGACCGCCGGCAGCGCAGGGGATGTCGAGGGACGGTGCCTCAACCGCACCGCAACGGGCCACCGGATCGCAACGTGCAAGCGGGAGCCCGGTCGGAAGCGCCATGGGCTCGGCCACCGGGCACGTGATCGCACTAGGCCTCCGGGACGTGTTCGTCCTCCGGCGGGGGCACGGCGCCGGCCGCGCTCCTAAGTTCAAACAAAGAGCGAACCCCAGGAGCTTGGGATGTGCCGGGGGCCGCTCGTCACCGCCGCGTCGCTCTCCGGGGACAAACGTGGGTGCGCAGGGGCCGGCCCCGTCGCCCCCGCCTTCCTCTGATGTCGGCGCCGACGTCGCCACCAGGCGCGGCCCTGACGCGGATATCGCCACCATCCAGGCCGCGGTTGCTACGGCCATCGGGATCCAGCCAGGGGAGCTGCAGATCCGACGGTGCCCCGAGGGTTTCGTCATCACCTGCCCCAACCAGAAGCGCGTGGACAGCGTCAAGCCAACCATGGCGGAGGTTGTGGCCCGTCACCGGGAGGGTGCTGTGACACACGACCGCCAAGGACCAACGATCCACCCCCCACAGCGGCGGGCCATGACGGCGACGATGCGGCCACCTCTTGGCGCGCCAACCACCGCTCCTCGCACCGCCACCGGCTCTACTTCGGGAGCCACGGCGACGGAGCCCAGTCGGCCGCGCCGTCCGCGACGCCGTGGGCGCCGCGCCGACCGTGGAAGGGCCGACCGCAGGAAGACGCCGCGACAGGAGTGGCGCCCGCGCGCGCCACAGCCGGCACCTCCCGTGAAGGCCGCTGACGCGGGGGACTCGGCGGGGAGCCTGGAGTCGCCCGGGGTAGACCAGGGGGAGGGTCCGGGCGGACACCTCGCCACCCGCCCACCCGGGCGAGACAGGACATGAGGACAGAGAATGCAGCCGCCATGGGTGGCTCGGTGGGGAACCTTGAGCCGCCCGCGGAGGCTGAGGAGGACCCGGATGCTCAGGGCACGTTGGCGTTGCTCGCCCACTGGGGACAGGAGCTCGCGTCTGGGCTGTCGGGCCCCGCTTCGCCGCGCGACCTCGGCCGCGCCGACCGCGCGGATGCAGAGGAAACGTTAGGTGACGCTGAGCTGCCAGAGGACGGCCCGTCTATGCCAGTGCACGGTAGGCTCGGCAGCACGACGGAGGGCACGCTTGCCCTCCTCGCCCACTGGGGAGCGGACCTCGACGAGGGTCCACCGGGCTTCCCCGTCCGGCAGACCACCCCACCCCGGTGGGAGACCTTGTGCGACGCAGACGACGGGTGGACTGCGGCGTTCGCGGGATTTACCCCACAACGCCGCGTCCACGACGCACTGGGGGACGCTCTGGCGGAGGCCATCGAGTCCGACTCGAACGTCAAGGGGCAGCAGATGACAAGAGGACCGACGACCGGCGGGGTAGCCCCAGCGGGGAGCTTGGAGTCACCCGCGGGTCGCCTGGGGGTACTGGGCCGTGCTGCTGACGCACCGCCGGCCCTAGGGAGGGCCCACCTGTGAGGGGCCTCTGGAAGCCCGCCCAGGACCGCGGCAGCCGCCGACGAGGCGCCGCCGGGGTTCTGCACACCCGTCTCCCGGAGGTCCGCCGCCGGCTCGCCGACCGGCGACGTGGGTAGCCCGGCCAAAGATGGCTCCCTCACGGGGCGGCTCAAGAACTTCGCCAACAAAATCTTCCACAAGGCGACCACCCCACTTCTTCCGCCCAAGGTGGACGACTCCAGCTCCATCAAGCTGCCAACGCGGAGCAGGCGCATCGCCGCCAACCCCTTCTCCAAGTACCCGGTGGCAAAGAGAGGCGAGATCCTCGCCATGCGAAAAATGGGGTTCATCGAGTCTCAGCCGACGGTGGAGGGACAACTGAAGCTGGACGCGATGTTCGAGGAAGACCGGGGATGCTCGAGCCTTGCGGGAGTTGCTCGCAGACGAGGAAAGTCAACACGACCGCGGAGGCGCGCGGGGCCGGGGCCACGCATGAGCGCCGGTCACGTCAAGCAAACTAGAATGTTAGTGCGTGAGTAATCCGTTATGTACGTGTTCTGTGGTGGTGGGCTGTGTTTCAAATTTGATAACACCTCAGAAAAATTGTAAAACTCTCTTCTTCTTAATACAATGATGCGCCAATCTTTTGCGTATTCGAGAAAAAAAATATTCCAGACCAAATAGAAAATGGATTGGTCCGTCTATCTTCAACCAACAAAAAAATTGGGGGTTATTGTACTAGTCATCCTTTTATATCCTAAATTGATTTTAAGTTACTTTTCTAAAATAGTTTATGAGATGTAAAATAAGAGTTTCGTTGAAGGTGCTCTAATAGGACGTTAATTAGGGTTGGATGCTCGGCAGCTAAAAAGGCTCCAAATTTTCGACATTCCCAGGAAACCTGCTATGATGGCGCTACAGTGTAACGTTGTTTGCATCCTCGTGACCTCGTCTTATTCTGAAAATGGGAACATAGTACGATACAGCTAGCTGGCCTTTAGTTCACGTGCTCTCCTTTTCCCGGTTTTCTGTTTCTTCGTCGTTTACTCGTTTCAAATGCTGTATTCAGCTTAAGACCACAAGACCACTACGGCACTACCTGAAACATAGACAGAGAGCAAGTTCAGAACTTTCAGATGTAAAACAGCCTTCCTAGCTCGCACGAGCGAGCATGTGCATCATGTCAATGTAGGAGTAAAGTTACTAATAACTGAAATACGTACTGAACGCACGTGGCATGGAGGCGGTCCATGGTCCATGTTTCGTTAAACTGTTGTACTGTATATGTCGTTCAGTTTCTAGCTTGCGTCTCATTTATGTTCGCATTTTGAAATAACGACGCAAGCACGGATCTCTTCTATCCTAGCAGGTGAATGTTTTCATTAGAAACATGCAGAAGTTCACCGGGTCAAAATGGATCTGAAGAGTGAGATCTAATTCAGAAGAGCGTTAGTTGGGCAGGTACACAACTATAATTGTAGGTACAGCTACTTATATATTGTACCAGAGGACTACGTCTAGGTATACTTTGACAATTTTTTTAGACAAGGGATATAGCCCGTTTTCATTAAGTAGAAGAGAGTAGTCAATATCCCCATACATAGTTGATATAAAAAGATTCAGAGATAATCCATTGACTACCAACGACATTCTCAACACAAACACAAAGCAAGAAACATGAGGGGAGAACCTTCACCTAACAAACCCAGCAAGCTGAACTAATACAAAGATCTTGATACCCTGGTAGCCAGCAGCAAGCGCTCGGCAAAGCATCCCTAGAACTCGATCTCGGCGGCAAAGCATCCGTCAGAAACGTCCACGGCCTCAGCGGCAAAGCATCCGCTGGAAACGCGACCTCGGTGGCAAAGCATCTGCCGGAAACCCCTCGGCGGCAAAGCATCCGTCGGTAACACCTCGGCGGCAAAGCATCCGCCGGAAGACCCCTCGGCCACAAAGCATCCGTCAAACGACCACAGCTATGGCTACAGCACACCTGCTAGACGGACCAAGGTGAGGAGAGGCATGAAGCCCAATTAGGCATAGTTAAACCGACGACGACAACCATGCGCAACGCCGAGGAGGATGACAACCCCGCACGCGCCATGGCATGGAACTTCAAAGGCAACGCCTTCAAGAAGGTCAGTGACGCAGATAGCGCCACCGCTGCCTGCCCAGAACGGGTTAGGTTTTCATCAAGAAGTTTCACACCGACCGGAGAGGGAGACACAACGACAGATGCCTCCAAGAAGGAAAACGGTGCCAAGAGGTCCAACATATGAACTGTCGGCAAAGGTCTAAACTGTCGGCGTAAGTCCAAATTGTCCACGTGAGGGGGGTGCCCGCCGTAGGAGTTCACCTACTTGAAATTCAAGGGCATTCTGGTTGCAAACAAGCAAGAACACTACCAATAGGAGCAAAAGTGGTGACAACGGACAAGCACTACGTGAATTGAGCAAAGGTAGCATCCGAGTAGACTTGCACACACATGGCACATGAATGCATAGATCATATATAAACAGTAAGGATATGTTTGGATCATATGGAGTTAATGGTTAACCAGTGCCTTGTCTTAAAAAAAAGAATTACACATTACATCATATATATTCACTTCTATAAAATTACACACAAACCATTCAGCTAAAAGTTATTAGTTGCTTTTCTCTAATTAGGTGAACGCCATATAAGACCAAAATGTGTAGAGTCGGAGTAGATAGGCAATACAGTTAACATACAGTTGGAGCACGAATATTCTAAATTTTACAAAAGCATGCCTTGAACATATACTCTCTCTTCATCCTAAAAAGAGAATGTCGTTTTTTTTTTTTGCTTCCGGACATCTTGTTTGACCATTCATCTTATTCAATTTGTTTTATATAAATGTCATATATGTTGTCATGGTTTATTTTATCATGTGAGATACCTTTATAATGATTTATTTATTTTATAATTATACAAAATTTTTGAAGAAAACTAAAGGTCAAATACGGTCTGAAAGTTAAAAACGTACAGAGAGTATTGCACTAGGGCCTTGTTTAGATAGGAGTTAGAATTCAAAAAGTTAGAATTCGACTCCTGAAGACTTTCGTTTGTATTTGACAAATATTGTCCAATCGTGGACCAACCAGCCAAAAGATTCATCTCGTGATTTCGGACTAAACTGTGTAATTAGTTATTTTTTTACCTATATTTAATACTCAGTAAATGCGGGTAAAAATTGATGTGATGGAGAGAGAGTGAAAAAACTTAGAACTTGGATGAATCTAAACAAGGCCTAGTTCAGCTCAATCAAAGTGCAGCAACAAACTGACCTCAATCAAAGTGCAGCAACAAACTGGCCAATTTGGTAACAACGCCGACAAGACATGTGTCCGCCAGTCAACCTCACATGACTCAAGATGGCGACAATCTATCTTTAACGCGTTGACCTGCATTCACATCACATCACTGTTTGATGCCACACGTTTTGATGTGCACAGCAAAAGGCCTATGGTTTTTTATGTGGCCTATCGACCACCAAACCGTTTTTTAGTTTTCCATTAAGAATACAATTTTAAAGCAATTTAAACAATACTAGTGTGTAATAAGGATGGAGAGAGAGTGTAAAAATTTAGAATTTTAAGAACGAGGAATGACAACTGATTGATAAGGGCCAATGTTAAGATACACCCTTTACCTATTAGGCCATGTCGTAGCTATCATCATGTGTAATAGTGTGTAATAATTGAGTAATTGATTGATCCGAGCAACACAATAGCGTCATCCTAACGAACAGTAGACAACGGCAGTTGCTTGTCAGCACGATGCTAACGGTTGCAGATAAGCATCGTATCGCCACTTCGACAGGACATGGAGGAGATGATATTGGCATATGTTCTTCTTCGTCACCAGTGAAAATCACTACGTGAAAATGTCACTGTAGGAGCGCTTGCCTATTTGTAGTAGGGGCGGCTCGTGATGGAGCCGCCCCTACAGTGGCTGGGGCGGGGAGCTGGCCGGCCGCATCACCAGCCGCCCCTGCTAACGCACTGTAGGGGCGGCTGGTGATCCAGCCGCCCTTACTACAAGCTTGTAGGGGGGGGGTGATCCCGCCCTGCGTGGGCGTAGCAATAAGTGACGTGCCAACCCTTCTTCCTCCCCGAGCCACTCACTCCAACTCGAAAAAAAAGGCTTGGGAGGCCTTGGGCACCTCCCTAATTTTGCTCTAGGAAGGAGGGGAGGTTTTCAACTCAATTCCTTTGGTGGAAAGCTTGTTTAAGGTAAGGGAATGCCATTCCCACCCTCTAATCCAAATTTCATTGGTTGATTAGTGAGCAATTTGCATTCTTGTTTTCTCTCTCTTTAATGGTGCTTGAGCCATGTATTGCCCAAATTGGAGCTTATCTTTGATGGTACTAGTGTTGATTAGGTGGAGACATGACCTTGCACCCTCTATTTGATGATATAGCTTGATTTTAGTGGTCATTAATTGTAGTTTTGATGTAGTGCATGTTCTAGATCTAAGGTGGTCTTTTTTTTATATCATGACATTATTGGAATGTGTGGTTGGCATATGAGTACTTGTTGGTAAACTAATAGTTGTTGCTAATTGTTAGCTAATAATGGTAGATAATAATTGTTGCAAAAAATAATTGTTGCTAATTAAAATTGTTGCTAATAATAATTATTGTTACTAATAATTGTGCCTAATTATTGTTCCGCAAATATTTCCCAACACGTTGATGCTAATAATTGTTGCTAATAATAGTAGGTAATAATTGTGTTACTAATAATTATTTGGCACTATTTGGAATTATTTGGCATTATTTGGAATTATTTGGCACTATTACTAATAAGTGTGTTACTAATAATTATTTGGCACTATTTAGAATTATTTGGCATTATTTGGAATTATTTGGCACTATTACTAATAAGTGTGTTACTAATAATTATTTGGCACTATTTGGAATTATTTGGCACTATTTGGAATTATTGGAATGTTACTAATAAGTGTGTTACTAATATTATTTAATCTACATTCATAATTCTTTTTAAGGATGGAGGATGGGGCTACTTGGATGTATTGTTGGCCAAGGATTTGAATGGCTTTTTCGATGAGGTGGACAAGTTTGTTGAAGCCGCGGTGAATCATGCAAGGCAATCGGGGCTAATCGTTCAATTCTTTGTCCCGCAAAGATTGCAACAACGAAATGGCAACTTATGATGGGGACGTGATCGATCACATCCGGTTAGGCGAGGATTTGTTTCGGACTACACGGTATGGGTTCACCATGGTGAAGTAATGGTGGATGACGGCAACGAATGGCACGATGCCGTTGACGACCAGTTGCCCGCCGCCGACGATCAGTGTGGGTTTAACGTGTGGATGCAAGATGATTTGGCCAATGAACAGGCACGTGGTGATGATGGCGGTGGTGTCGACAATGATGATGGCGGAGCAGGTGATGAGGGTGATGCAGAAAACTTTGACCACTTAGAGCAAATGCTTCGGGACTTTGGACCAGAAATACTACAACGAGAAGAAGGGTCTAGAAAACCTTGAGCGGGTGAAAGCGTCGTCGAGGGCGACCGTGTATGGTGTTGATAAGGGCTGCCCAAAACAGTGGACACCGCCTCCGTTTTGTGCTCGAGCTACTACTCCCGAAGGCTAAGTACGGTGGTCGGCCTGCGGCCGATGATCCGTTGCATCTTTCGTCATCCGTGCCGCCATTGCCAAACCTAGTTCCCTCCAACACATACCATGCGAAAAAGGTCATAAATCCATTGACAATGGGTGTTGAAAAGATCGATGCATGCCCCAACCATTGTATCCTTTTTCGCGGTAAAACGTTCGGAGGCTCGGATAAATGTCCTCGTTGTGGGGCAAGTCGGTACAAGGACAATGACGTTTACGGTGGCGGAGAAGCCGTCACCGGGAACAAGAGGAGTAAGAAGGGTTCCAAAAGGCGGTACCACAATCTCAACCTCCAGAGGACACCCCATTAGGCAATGACGCAAGAAAGAGGAAAATTCCCGCCTTGGTAATGTGGTACTGCGGCGGTGACCGACCGGTTGAGGCGTATCTTCCTAAACCCTAAGGAAGCCGCGCTCATGACATGGTGGTACGATGAGCGCCCGATCGATGACGATGTGATTGCACACCCGCCGATGGCGATCGGTGGCGGGACTTCGATAGAAACAACCCGGATTTCGGTGATGACCCAAGGAATGTACGGTTCGCCTTGAGCACGGATGGAATGAATCCCTTCAACGAGAGGACTAGCAAACACGCATTCGGCCGGTGATCCCGACGATGTACAACATCCGACGTGGTTGTGTATGAAGAGAAAGTACCTTTTCCTCACCGTTCTTGTTTACGGCCCACAAGAACCAGGCTTTGATATGGACGTGTTCCTCGAGCCCGTGATGGAAGAATTCGAGAAACTATGGAGGACCGGGGAGCCGATGTATGATGCGTTCAAAAAGGAGACCTTCACATTAAGAGCAATAATATTTGTGACCATCAACGACCACCTGCGTTGTATGCCTTGTCCGGACAAGTTCAAAGGTAAGACGGGATGCCTAGTCTCGTCTGGATGATACTAAATGGGTGTTCCTAGATGGATCCAAGAAGGTTGTTTACATCGGGAACCGTCGCTTCCTAAAGCAAGGTCACAAGTACCGCAGCAAGCTGTACTTAAAGTACTTCGGCGACATCGAAGAGGATGAAGACCAGCCTCCTCGGTGAGACGTCATGATGGAAAATATGTGTTCCAAATGGTGAAAAACATAAGCGTCGTCTATGGAAAGAAGAAAATAGATGGAACGCCCGAGACGAAGCATACCTCCTATCGAAGGCGTGCCTTTTAAGAAAAAGTCAATCTTCTTTCAGTATCTTAAATACTGGCCTGAATTGGAGGTCCCCATGCCATTGATGCTATGCACGTGCAGAAGAATGTCTTTGAGAGTCTCATCGCTACCTTGATGGACACAGCCAAGTCAAAGGATAGTCTCAGAGCACGGAGGGACATGGAGCAGCTAAAGGTTATGCCAGAGCTTCACCCGATACATGACCCAAAAACTGGAAAATACACCATCAATCAGGCTAGCTTCAACCTAGAACGGGAAGAGAGGAGAGGTATATGCACTTCTGTGAAGGGGACCAAAGTCCCAACTGGGTTTTCGGCAAACCCGAAGAAGTTAGTGTCGATGAAGGACTGTCATTTGAAAACCGCAAGGCTCACGATTGTCATATGATGCCGACGGTGTTCCTACCAATCGCAATAAGGGCTATCAAGCCGAGTTCTTGAAGATGGCTATCACCCGCATGTGCTACTTCGGTCCGGGATAACGAGAAGAAGATTAGCAAGAACGAGCTGAATGACCTACATGATTTCGTCGTGGAGACCCGTGCCCAACTAGAGATGTGTTTACCTCCGCTTTCTTCGACACAATGGTACATCTCATGATTCACATGGTTCATCGATACGAGGCGTTGGGCCCTTGCTACTTGCATGAAATGTGGGCGTACGGCGGTTCATGTCGGTTCTAAGCCGATACGTGCATAATCGTGCTTACCCGTGAGGGCTCCATGATAGAGGGCTACACTAATGAAGAAGTCATCGAGTCTTGTCAAGAGTACCTAAAAGTACGAGAGAGGGATTGGTATTCCCGATTCTCGCTACAAGAATAGGTTGGCGGGAAGGGCACAAATGGTAGGAAAGTCTTCATCGATGAAGATTACCAAGAAGTGAGTCGGGCGCACTACGCTGTCTTGGCGGGCTCAAAAGCGATGGATCCCTACATTAGTGAACACTTGGAGATCATCTCATCGGAGTCACACGGTCGTAGAGGTGACTGGGTCATGAAACAACACAGCAACGCGTAACTTCATGGTTGAAGGACAAGAACATACGGCACTGGAGAAACCAAAGACTCCATTACCATCGTAAGCTAGCGGCGGGGCCATCAAGACAGTGACATCTTGGAGTTCGTATGAGATCAACGGGTACACATTCTATACCCACACAAAGGATAGCAAAAGTGTGAACCAAAACGGCGGTGTTCGAGTAGTGGCTATCGGCGAGGGGGCAAAAAGGTCGACTACTTTGGCATAATTGAGGAAATATGGGAACTTGACTATGGGATTGAGGAACTAAATGTGGCCCTATTTCGATGTCGCGGCTCAATAAACCCGAAATCGGTGAAATTGGATTGAGGGTCGTGGACCTCCGAACATAGGCTTCAATGATGATCCATGGGTGCTCGCTTCACATGTTATGCAAGTTTTCTTTATGACCGACCCGCCAAGTATACAACCCCCAAAGAAGAAACCTAAGCATGTGGTTATCCCCGGAAAACAACACATTATCGGAGTGGATGGCGTCGAAGATGTTGATGCCTACAATAAGTTCGATGAAATGCCGCTTTTCACAAGCTTTACAAAAAAGATCAATGAAGTGGAAAAGAAACTACCCAAAAACATATTGCCATGGGCGGAACGAAAAAGTCATGTCAAGTGGAAAACCTGTCTCGGGGAGGACTAGTTATGATAAGCGTAATTACATTTATGTATGTGTGTGTGTGAGACTACATTTATGTATGTGTGTGTGAGAGACTATATTTATGTATGTGTCAGACCATATTTATATGTGTACTACACTTTCGCAACGCTTCGTCGAATGCAAAAATGACCTTTGTATGAATTGTTCGTCTTGACGAGTGGATCAAACTTGATGTTCATGACTTTTCGAGGTGGGCCCGCCTAGGGGGTCGAAAACCCGCGTCTAGCCGCGAAAAACTGAAGTCTCAAAGTTTGAGTGGTCCAAACCATCCCAGAGATGAAAAGGTGACCATTGGAGAAAATGTGTATCTTGATGAGTGGATCAAACTTTCTGTTCATCACTTTTGCATCGAGGCCATCTATGGTCCGGTCAACGTGTATTTTCCGAAAAAACGAGGTTTGACTTGGTCAACCTAGGTCAAACGAGGTACCAAATGACCTCAAATGAAAAACATTTGAATACAAGATAGTTTTGTCTCATCAAGATACATATTTCATACATAGAACACTTTTGCATTTGAAAAATTTTTAGTAAACTCTTCTCACGGGGTTTGAAAATCAAGGCGAGACTTGGTCAACCCTAGTCAAACGAGGTACCAAATGACCTCAAATGAAAAACTTTTGAATACAAGATAGTTTTGTCTCATCAAGATACATATTTCATAGATAGACTATTTTTGCATTTGAGGAAGTGTTGGTAAACTCTAGTCACAAATTCTTGAATCCCACACGGACTTAATGAAACTTCATGCGGGGACGAGTGGATTTAGAACTACACTTTCGCAACGCTTCGTCGAATGCAAAAATGACCTTTGTATGAATTGTTCGTCTTGACGAGTGGATCAAACTTGATGTTCGTGACTTTTCGAGGTGGGCCCGCCTAGGGGTCGAAAACCCGCGTCTAGCCGCGAAAAACTGAAGTTTCAAAGTTTGAGAGGTCCGAACAATCCCGGATGAAAAGGTGACCATTGGAAAAAATATGTATCTTGATGAGTGGATCAAACTTGCTGTTCATCACTTTTGCATACGAGGCCATCTAGGGTCCGGTCAACGTGTATTTTCCGAAAAAACAGAGGTTTGACTTGGTCAACCTAGGTCAAACGAGGTACCAAATGACCTCAAATGAAAAATTTTGAATACAAGATAGTTTTGTCTCATCAAGATACATATTTCATACATAGAACACTTTTGCATTTGAAAAAGTTTTAGTAAACTCTTCTCACGGGGTTTGTAAATCCAAGGCGAGACTTGGTCAACCCTAGTCAAACGAGTACCAAATGACCTCAAATGAAAAACTTTTGAATACAAGATAGTTTTATCTCATCAAGATACATATTTCATAGATAGACCATTTTTGCATTTGAGGAAGTGTTGGTAAACTCTAGTCACAAATTCTTGAATCCCACGAGACTTAATGAAACTTCATGCGGGACGAGTGGATTTAGAACTACACTTTCGCAACGCTTCGTCGAATGCAAAAATAACCTTTGTACGAATTGTTCGTCTTGACGAGTGGATCAAACTTGATGTTCATGACTTTTCGAGGTGGGCCCGTCTAGGGGTCGAAAACCCGCGTCTAGCCGCGAAAACCGAAGTTTCAAAGTTTGAGAGGTCCGAACAATCCGGATGAAAAGGTGACCATTGGAGAAAATATGTATCTTGATGAGTGGATCAAACTTGCTGTTTATCACTTTTGCATCGAGGCCGTCTAGGATCCCAAAAAACACGGTCAAAGTGCCATTTTTTTAAAAAAAACCATAATTCAATTTTTTTAATTCAAAACTTTTTCTTTTTCTTTTTACTAAATTTTTTAATTGAATTTAATATATATTGGTTTTTTAATATTTTTTTGGAATTAATTTTCCTATTTTTTAAGTTAATCTTTTTTTTTTGATTTTTATGAATTAATTAAAAAACAAAAAAAAGCACCTTGTAAGGCGGTTCTATCCGGAACCGCCCTTACAAATGGAGCACCTAGTTTATAAGCGCGGCGGCGCCGAGACGGCTAAGTGTTGGGCGAAATTTTCCTTCTCGACGCCGTGCCGCTGAATTTCGCGCCGCCGCCGCCTCTTCCCGCCGCCCTTCCCGGAGCACTCCGCCACCTCCTCCCTTCCCGGAGCACTCCGCCGCTTCCTCCCCTTCCTCCCCTTCCCTCACCTTCCCGAAGCACTCCGCGGAAGTACGCCGCCGCCGCCGCCGGGTTAGGGTTTCGCCGCCGCGCCCGCTTTCCCCCACCCGCCGCGCGGCGACCTCCGCCCAGCCCGGCCGGCGAGAGCTCCCCGGCCGGCGGCACCGCATCCCCGGATGCGCGCGCGGGTTAGGGTTTGCGGCCGCCTTCTTCCCCGCGACGGAAGGCCGCCTCCGCCCGCATCCGGCTTGGGTTCCGCCGCTTCGGTGCCGTGCGCTCTCGACGGTGACCTCTCCTTCCGCGAGCCCGGTGACCGGCCTCTTCTTCCTCTCCGTCCCCCGCGTCAAGAAGACCGCGCCCCTCCCTACTCCTGCAAAGGTACACCCCCTCCCTCTTTCTGTGTTCATGGTCACTGCAATGTTGAGCATCAGGAGGCAGTGGATTCTTCCTGTGTTCATGGTCATTGGTATGATCCCCTCTCGCTCGATTCTTCACCGTGTTCATGGTCACTCCCGCAATGTTGATCTCGTTGCCTTCCTTTGATCTCGTTGCTCGTTGTTGAGCCCGAGGCCGTTAACCGTGATGTTGAGCCCGAATTTGGTTGTTGGAATGCCGCCTATGATGCTACTGTTTTTGACACTATGCAAATGCCACCGCCTATGATGCAAATTGCTTGTGCTCACCGAGCATTTTCCACCGGATGTTTTTGACACTATGCAAATGCCATCGCCTATGATGCAAATTGAGTAAATTTGAGATGCATGGTTCTCAATTCGGTTAGTTAATAACCTTAATCGATGTATGGCTCCTTGGAGCATGTTGTAATGGTTAATTCTCATGCATCGATACATATGCTTTGTAATGGTTCCATTATCTCACTTTCGAGTTGATTGAATAATTTGGTGAAATTGGCCCTATTTCACAATCACAAGCAAACATGACAACAAAGACTTCGTTAACATTGGTTAGTTTGTGTTAAAAAAAATAACCATTGGTTAGTCATGCTTGTTCGATGAAGTCTAAACTACTACTACTTCCGGGTTTCTATCGTCTTACGTGGTTCCGCCCGTTGTTGGGCGGGTCCCGCTACTTGATAGTGGATGCCGCATCGGAGTCCGAACTTATGTTTTCTCGTAGTCCTTAATCGTCAATTGGGATGTCCGAACTTCGTGTTGTTTCACTTTGTGAGGCTAAGCTATTATGTCCTTATGCCTGAATTCGTTATTTACTCTATCTTGTTAACTCCCGTCTACTATATCTTGTGTTATGCCCGAACTTAAGCCGTTATATCTTGCTATCGGTGAGATAATGGAACCATTACAAAGCATATGCTTACCATATGCTATCGGTTTCTATCGGTTGCTTGTAACATCCTTTGCTTACCTTTTCACGCTTTTAACCGAAACTTCATGTTTTAACGAAATAACATGATGAACAATGCCATAACTCGGTCCTATGCACTTACTTGTTCTAGTTTTACGAACAATGCTTATGCCTTTCTTGCTATAACATTTGGGATGGCTTACTTGTCTACTATTGTGTAGTACTTATATGATGTCCACTTTACTGTCATTTGGACTAAAACCGAGCATAATGCCACTCTACCGTCCACTTTATCGAGCATATGGTGAACTAAAGCGAACTCTCTTCTGTCCACTTAACTCTCTACTGTCCACTTTACTTTGCAATGATGAACAACTAGAAACTTCTAAGCCGAGGCGTGGCATATATGCAATGATGGAACCCTACTTTTAAGCCGAGGCGCGGCGATGATGATCAAATTGCCCCCTACTTTTATGCTACTACTACTACTACTCTACTACTACTCCTCCTCTCCTCTACTACTACTACTACTCTCTACGGCTATTACTACTACTCTACTACTACTCTTACTACTACTACTACTCTACTACTACTACTACTCTTACTACTACTACTACTCTCTACTACTACACTTGACTCTTTATATGGTGGCTATTATATGCCACTCTACCGCTTTTTTTTTGCCATCTCTCCCCTCTCCTCTCCTCTCCTCTCTACTACCGCGCCGGCCGCCGCCGTTTATATGGCAGATTAATGGTGCTACTTTAAACCCGAGGCATAAGCATGTGCAATGATGTTTTTTTGATGCTACTTTGAACCCGAGGCATAAGGCATGTGCAATGATGTTATTTTGATGCTACTTTAAACCCGAGGTATAAGGCATGTGCAATGATGTTAACTGAATTTTTTTTTTTTTTTTTTTGTATAATGAGGTATAATTACTCGTCCCCTTGTTTTTTTTGCCATCTCTCCCCTCTCCTCTCCTCTCCTCTCCTCTCTACTACTACTACTCTCTATCGGGTTGTTACTACTAATGTCCTCCTCTCCTCTACTCCTCTCCTCCACTCCTCTCCTCTACTACTACCACTACTCTCTCGGGTCACATTACTACTACTCTTACTACTACTACTACTCTACTACTACACTTGACTCTACTACTACTACTACTACTCTTACTACTACTACTCTCTACTACTACACTTGACTCTTTATATGGTGGCTATTATATGCCACTCTACCGCTTTTTTTTTTTTGCCATCTCTCCCCTCTCTCTACTACTACTACTATCGTTTATATTGCGCATTGATGCCACTCTTCATGTTTATGCCATTGATGAGAGTTTTTATATACCGAGCACTTGCCTTATGCCAATGATGAGAGTTTTTATATATGCGAGCACTTGCCTTATGCCAATGATGAGGGTTTTTATATTCGAGTACTTTCCTTATGCCAATGATGAGGGTTTCTACTTGTACTACTTGGTTTTTTCCGGAGTTTATTGCCCGATGATACAAAAGGTGTAGTGAGGCAACATGACAAGTCAAGTACCCATAGCTTCTCCCGGGCCGTATGCTTCGGTGGAAACTCGTCTCAAATGGAGTGCCATTAGAGTCTAGCCTCCACGAAGTGTACGGCCTCGTAGTGCCAATGGGTTTTCTCTTTTCCTATTACTCGGGTTTGTCATGTTAGTCTATGAACTATGATCACCGCGAGTGGTGGATGGCTCTATAAAGCAAAGCAACCCGCTAATTTGAGGGCACATGGGTTTGTACTTGTACTCCACCGAAGCTCATATTCTTCTCTCCTCTCCTTTGTTTTGCCGATGATGAGATTGTCTAAGTCCATTCTTTGTATGGAATATGAGCCGATGATCGGGAACTTGTGAGCAACTTGGCATCGTTACGGCCGCCCCTACGGTGCCTTTTTCTCGTTCTCTCGTTCTCTATTTTGATGCCTTGATGCTCCAAGTTCTTGATCAAATGAGGCTAGACATGTTTCTGAGGCCTTTTTTAAACCTTTCCCTCTCCACACTTCTCCTCCTTCCTCTCTCATCCTCTCTCTTCTTCTTCTTCTTCTTCTTCTTCTTCTTCTTCTTCTTCTTCTTCTTCTACTACTACTACTACTACTACTACTACTACTACTACTACTACTACTACTACTACTACTACTACTACTACTACTACTACTAGGACTACTAGGACTACTACTACTAGTACCGATACTAAAGCACACTTTATTCCTTGCCTCCGTTAGAACAAATCACGTGATGGCGGGGACAACAAGGAATGCAACCCCATCCAAACCCCACCCCGAAGAGCACCCTAGCCCTAGAGGGCCGGGAAACAACATTCCGCTTGGATACGATTATTTCGAACAAGCGGCGTCGCGAGAATCTAGAAATGCTTACTCGGGAGGACCTTGCCGAGGACCAAGTGGGAGAAGGTGGGAGAAGGAGAGGATGATGAAGGTTACGGCGGGGACGATGGCTCATCCTCGGCATATGAAAGTCCCGAGGATCCTTTCCCCGAGAGAACCGGACATAAGCCAACGGCGGATGAGTTGGACAAGGACTTTGATCCAAACGACGAGGTCGACGAGGAGGTAGGGATATGAAAGTCCCTTAGTAAATCATAAAGTTTGGTAACGCTATGTTTTGCTTACCTCTCGCTAACACTTTGACTCCGTTGTTTATACGGGCTCCTCCCCCACCTACGAAAAGACGTCGTCGGCGTCCGGCACGTTTTGCCGAAAACGACGGAGTAGGGGACAAGAGGGCGAGGCAACATGCACGAGACTACCAATGTGGCCTCGCTCCGCAACCCGATGGCACAACCTCGGCCTCGACTAGCAAACAAAAGAGGACACGAGGGCCCGGAAGCCAAACCAATATCCAAGTGACAAAATGATCTATGTGATTCAAGAGGTCGGGGAAGAAGGGCGGGTCCTCAAGCCGAAGCCTTCAGATCAAAATACCGCAATGCGATTGGGGCACTCGTGAAAGACCATTGTAACCCAGCGAGTCCCTAATTGGAAAGACATCCCGGAAGAGGAAAAGGACTCCCTATGGAAGCGTCTGAAAAATTTCGATTTTAGGATTCCGGAAGAGAAGCTAGTAGTAGTAAGGCGACGTGCTATGAAGACGATGGGAGAGTCCTTCCGACGGTGGAAGACTAAGCTGAACACAGTACATCCAAAAGGGGTTAACTCCATACCACAAGTATGGAAAAATAACTCCCCGTATGCGGGCGTTGCTCGTGGCATTTGAAAAGACTACGCCTAAGCTTTGGCCCTAAGTGAAAAGAACCGCTTGAATGCGAAGAAGAACATACACCACCCTCGTCTAGGCCCCGGTGGCTATGCCGGCAAGGAAGATGTGTTTCGTAAGATGGAAGCAGATGCCATAGCTGCGGGAACACACGAGTGATGAAACTAAGGCGGCGCACCAAGCATTGGGTCTTTGCAAGGAGTGAATCGTGGAGCGATCGAAATTTTCCAAGCCGAGACCGAAGAGGCGGTGTCAAGGATAATGAAATATGCTTGAAGACGCCGAGAAGGGCACATTCACTCCTACTAGAGAGAGGGACGAGCTTACCCTTGGCTTGGGAAACCCCGAGCACACAGCCGTGTCGGGGGTTAGGGAAACATACGACCGGAAGGATGGATTCAAGCTCAATGAGGAGAGGGAGATGTACAAGAAACATGGGAGAAACCCGGAGACACTTCAATCCATGGTGAATGAAATGGTCGACCGAGAGACTCCTGGCGGTAGGATCATCTGCGAGCGGCGGACACAAATGGAGCCGCCTCGAGACTTGGCTATAATAAGCAGCCCTCCCGATGTTCGGCGGCCAAGGTTCCACTGCAGCCTCCGCCTCGTCGATTACATACAACGGCCAACTAGTTGCACCTGTTGACGCCCGTCGGCGGGGCACGGTGATGACCGAGGTGGCAACGGGTGTGGCTTATCCTCCAACTCCGGGCGACATCGGCACGGCAACCCGGTCCCGAATGACTACACTAAGGTCGAGGCACTAATCGTGAAACCCGGCTATGAGAAGCATAATGTTGATTTTCCAAATAGCGAGGGGGTACGTGAGCTCGGACTACTCACGAAACAGTTCATCCTCCGGTACAAAAAGGACATTGTGTTGAATGTTACATCGCCAACTCCGAGTGATGCACATCTCGGAGACGGCCGCCTTGAGGATGGAGAGATCGGCTATTCACCGTCTCGTGAGGAGAACTGGATGTATGAGGCGGCCCCCGAGAGCATGATGAGGCGGCACGGGCGAGCATGATGAGGGGGCACCGCCGAGCATGGTGAGGGGGCACCACTACGGGATGATGATGGGGCACCAATAGAAAATGATGAGATGCCACATGTGAGTAGCGCCCGCAACAACCTCCCGTAGCTCATGCCGAGGCGCCACAAGTGCCTCCCGAGCGAGAACAAGGTGCGGCTCATGCCGAGCCGAGCGTGATGTGACGCCCATGTGCCTCCCGAGCCACAACCATGTCCAGCTCGCCCCGAGCAAGGCCTTGAAGAGATGGCACGTCTTCTAAACAATCGAAGCTCGAAAGAAGATCCCCATCATGATAAGAAGGGACACAAAGTCGACAACTTTTGTGGAGCCGCCGAAGACCAATTTGATGAAGTGGTATGCTCATGACCGTAAGAAGCACGAGAACACGAGGCATTAACACTTTTGCCTACAGGAAAACCGTTGATCCCTCGAATACAAAGCCGCAAAGAGGTATCCAAATTTGGAAAGGATCACGTGGTCCAAGGATTGCCCGAGAGAATATGTAAGAGGCAAACCTTTCCTACCAAACCGGTATCTCGAAAAGATGCCACTTGGAATGAAAAGGTTCCATGATTGGTACTTTTTGCATGTTTCAAAAACAAAAATGCAATTGGTGGAAGCTATAGTACCTGAGGGCACATTTGGAGGCCCAACTACTACCATTTCCTTCGACTTCAGCGAGGTCCGCGAAATGTTTGTCCTCGGTTCAATGTCGATGAATCGATTCGCACCGGTGCTTGTAAGTCCTCTTCCTCTTGATATGAGCTCAATGTAACCTAGTTGGTTTTTGTTGTAACTAACTTACGTCGTGATCTCGTAGAATGCAAGCTCACTTTATTAAAGCTACGAAGTCTTTAGAGGCCGGGTATATCGACCCACGGCCTATAGCATCGATAACCTTTAACTTCCCAAAGAGATGGAAGATGGATGCGCGAGCTAGGCTGAAGGGGTGACGGTTGAGGAGAAAGAGAAGATCCGCTTGGAAGAGAATAAAAAAGGAGGGCTTGAGGGTTGCGTCGTGGATGGCCGTATATATAAAGCATCTCGAAAACTACCAAACAATATGGATACCATACCACTTCGGTGAGTTCGTTTGTATACTTAAACATTGTTCGGTATATCTTATTTCGATGTAAACAAACTTATGTGTCTATTCTATATTTAAAACTCATGCAAGTAACCTTTGGATAGTCATAGGCCTCTCCCTCGGGAGAAACATGGCATACGTACGTGATTCCGCAGATTTTGACCCCGATACATATATGGACTTCACAACGATTCTCGCGACGTAAGTAAATTTGTAATCCTATTGACATTAGATGATTCACTTTGATGTTGAATTCTACATACTAAGTTTCTTTTGTACAGGGCATTCAGGACATATGTCACAAATTACGATGGCATACATAATCCAGAGATGGGGACCCACTTGACTTTCAAAACTCATTGTTCGGTAAGTGCAACTTAGTTTGGCACTAGATTACATGGTTTTCTATACTTGTACTTGACATTTTCATATGCAAATTGAAACACACACAGTACCGGCGAAGCCGGGGAGTATGCATTGTGGATATTATGTATGTAATTTCATCGTTAACATGAAGGGCTACAGGAGACACCCCGAATTGGTAAGTTCGAATCCTTAGTAGGTCGTAGTATGATGCATGCAATCTCTGTAGAACTAAACTTAGCTTTGCAATCTCTCTAGAACTAAACTTGGCTTTTGTGACCAATGTAGTGGGAAGAAGAGCACGGAGTGCAAAGGGACCCCTACAAGGATGATGAGCTAATAGAGATGGTAGGTGACCTATGCAACTTCATAATGGACCAAGTGGTATATGTCAACGGTCATTACCATAACCTACTCTCAGAGTTAGGTAGCACTCCGGAGTATGAGTTCCTTCGTCGGACCGATTTGCTATCTCTAGGTCGTTGAGTGCTTGTGCACTTGTAGTAATGGACTTGTGTTACTTTTGATGGACTTTCGATTTGGTTGTAATATGTTGGACTTTCGATTTGGTTGTAATATATTGGACTTTTAAACTTGTTGATGGAACATGCTAAATTTGGTTGTGATGGAGATTATATATATATATATATATATATGCTGTCTGTAAATGTATTATTGTAATTTATTATTTTTTTTGCTGAAAATCCATAGTAGGGGCGGCTGGTGTTCCAGCCGCCCTTATCATGGTCGTGTAAGGGCGGGTTTTGGAACACCCCGCCCGCCCTACTATGGTTGTGTAGTAAGGGCGGCTGGAACACCAGCCGCCCCTACTATGGTTGTGTAGTAAGGGCGGCTGGTGTTGAGCCGCCCCTACAGTGCCCGCCACTGTAAGCTCGGGCGCGTAGGAGCGGCTCGCCCAGCCGCCCCTACAGAGCCTATTTAGCCGCCCCTATAGTGCTTATGTGTAGTAGTGAATTATAAAGCGAAACGCATGCATGTGCTCCGGTGCTCCCTGATCCTCACGTACTCGCACGCATGTTTTCTGCAGATCCGGCTGGGGTGTAGCTGTCTCCTGTCTCCTGTCGAGAGACGTGCGTGCGAGCTAGCTACGGTGCCTCTGCACCACCCACACGTAAAAGTCTGATATTCTGATCCTAGAACATTATCGCCGTCGCAAAGTCTGATATTAGCTTGTTCCCCTGTCCCTCCCTCCGCCATCCGCAACGTTCCAGTGAAGCAGGAAAATTTTGGGTTTCACAGCAAAAAGTAGGCACCGGACTCTCTGACCTGCACCGTGTGTGAAAAAATTAGTAAGCGTCACAGCTATCCATAAACAGAGGATCCGTGGGAGTAAACATGTAAAATACAAAATGTTCTTCTCTGCTCAATGCTCATGCTTGGTCGTCATCTTCCTCCTCCGGCGATCTTTCTCATGTGCATAATATTCTTTGCTACGTACAGCTGAGGCCATTTGTGTACATCTTGACAAAGGAGAGCGGGCAGCAAGCAAAAAAGATGTCTTTAGCACCGGCACAAATTCAAATATAGGTCGCTCCTGTTTTTCTTGGCGTCACTGTGAATTGGCCTTTGGTGCTTGTGGATGCGGGGCAGCAAGGCAGGCGGCAATGGGTGGCAGAGGACGGCAACTTTGAGCCAGTTCCAAGGTGGGGAAGGGCTATTCTCGGTGATGATGCTTTGTTGTGAGAGAAAAATATTGTACTACCAGGCTGATAAAAAGTTCTGAGAGAATCGGGCGAAGAGCAACCGGAAATGCGATAGGCAAGCAGGACGTACGGAAGCGGCATGCGGCGTCGGCCATGCATCGAAGCTCTGTGGACAAATGAAGGAAGTAGAAATGGCTCAAGGTTGCACGAAGACGAAGGGAGATCGAGCTGTCCTATATTATTCATCGGGTGGTGAAACAAATCGAGTGCTAGCTATTGTAAGATACCCATATGTTCAGTATAGACGACTTGTTTTTCTTTAATAAAAGGGAAAGGTTGCTTCTTTATTAAGCAGTGACGCGTTAAGCCCTTAATTTCTCAACAACCTCCCAAATCCCTTTTCTCTGTATAAGCTGATGGCTGAAGCATCCATCAGCAATCACCAATCAGCTGGTAAAGCCTCATGGTCCAACTTTTGCACCCACACGTCCAACAAAAAACTATACAATTGATATCTCTCTGCTCTGCTGACAATTAAACGTCACTCGAATATGGTTTCGGTCACATGCAGCTAGTAATAAGTATATGTCCACATCATGCGCTATGGTCTGTGACTTGTGAATTGAGTGTGTGCCATTTGGGTGTTTAGCAAGCACATGCATAAGCATGGTGCTCTCTGCTCACTGTTGAGTAGTCATGGCCCTCTCGGTTTCTAATTTACCTCAGCCGTCCATTTGAATCCCATTTTCCATGGTAGGGTCAACATAGGGCCAGAGGCAGGGGATATATGATAAGGATTTTGATACGGCAACAAGGACAGTTTGGGACCCCAGATCGAGGTTATCTTGCAAACAGTACTTTGTCCTGGCTATAAATAAAGCCTCTTTAACTATGAATAGTGAAATTCCTTGTATTGTAGCTGATATTCAATTCAAAATACTAAATACGATGGAGCCGGGACTTGAGCCGTGCTATTTAAGGGTGGACGATCGTGATACGGGTTTTTCGCATGGTCTAACTAAAACACAATATTATGTGAAATATTTTGGGTCACGCCGACACATTATGAACGTGAAGGTTGTGTTGTCCCTAGGATATCAACTGGATGGGTTACCGGCCTGACCCGCATCTTAGGTCGTGTTTGAAGTGGCATAACATAAAAATGAAATGTAAGCACATGTACAACACTACAATGCAATTTCCTAGTAATCAGTGTATTAGCCCTCCTCTAATTCTTGACTGGATTATGGAATTGGAAATCATTAAAAATTTCATGAAAATGGTTTTTTTTATATAACACCATCTAACAAAGAAAACTAGCAAATATATTTTAAGGCTCATACTTAGATCGGCACGATATGAAGACATACGAGTGTGCCATAGACCGTGCTTGGCCGAAGTAAAGATTTATCGTGTCATACCAGCACAGCATAATGAGCTTTCGCGTGACTAGTGCGCGCATAACCTAAAGCGACACTAAGCACGAGAGGGTCTCAATTCCCACCTCTAAAATAGACTAATTGTGAAGATATCAATGGAGATAATGTGCAAACACTATCGAGAGTACGTGAGATAATAAATAAGAGGTACGTGAAGAAAAAGAGACACTTCCTCCATTTCTAAAAGTAAGGGCCTTTTTGGAAGTTTTGCTCAATTCACTCACCTCGCCTCGCCGGATGAAGCAAGACATTTTTGGCTCTCTCAGGGTAGCAAGGTTTTTTGTTACCGGCACAACAGTCAAGGCAATCTAAGCACAGGAACTAAACAACTAGCAATGCCCAATTTCTTGCTTTGCCCTAGCAAAGGTACCAAGCACATCCTATAAACTGTTTTATAACTAGTTATAAAGTAAGTTTATTTTTTTTTACTTTGAACAAATTTATAAAAGGCTACACCAATATCTATAATGCAAAACAAGCACGCTGTTAAGCTATTTTATGGTAGGTATAGTTATTTATACTAGTGCTATAGACGCTGGCGTACCTTTTTTCTATCACAATTGCTAGAATTCAGTCGCCTACCCTATCTCAGGTGATGAGTAAAGTACTGTCAGCTGTTTTTATTGTTGAGTTCATGTATGGGTACGAAATAAACATGATGCATGTGTCTAGCACGTCGCCTGATGGTTCCAAAAAAACCCAGTCATATGTATCATAGCAATCCCCTTTTTCTATAAACATGGTTGAAAGGCAACAAAACTAAAATGTACCTGATGTTTTTGAATAAAGTGGAATATAATGAAGGAACGAAGTAGTATATGCCAGAGAACAATGAGCATGGTGACTGACGTCCAAAGCAGGGTATTTTCGAGAAAAACGCTAAAGACTGGTGTATTTTTGTACGGGCCCACCACCTACCTACAGTGGGTGGCCATGGTTGGTGCTACCCCTAATATTCTGTCACTTTATTCTATTCTGAAAATGTATGAACTGTCGCTACTCATTGTATCTTTCTCTCTGGCCCATTCGACTTTTCTTAAAAGCGACGGCTAGCAATCCATCAAAGCTTAGAAAACGGCCATTTGGTACATTCACCACAAAAGCTACTAAGATATGAGCCGATTTTTCTACTACTCACCTTGAGAAACCATATTATCTAGTACTAGTAGTCGTACACATAGATGGCAATGTAGCCGTCCACATTCTTTTTCTTCATGCAAAGCCCTCTACACTATTATTCTTTTACAGGATTTGGCTGCCAAATATGCACAATTTAGTGTTTAGGGCATTACAAATACAAACTAAGATCTTGTTTGGATACAGTCGGACCCATATCAATCCACATGTGTTAAATCGGATTATAGTAAAATTTGAACTAAATTCACCTAATCCACTCCACCACACAAAGAATTTAGTTGTATTCGACAACATCTAAACATACCTAGCTATTTTTTTCTTCGCTTACTGTCAACAAATTAATTTGACCATTGATAGATCAGATCTCACGAAGAAATGCCGGGTTCAAATTGGACTAAGGAATTGCAATGCCACTGGATCATGAAACGTACATATATTTATTTATTATATATACATATATATAAATAATCACAGCAAAGACGATGCTAAAGTATATAAGGGTGAAGGCGCCACAAGGGACAAAGGCATTATCATCGCTTGAAGAAGAGCAAATCCAAATCCTCCTGACCCGAGGCGGGGCACGTGCCAACCACGTGCCTTACCCGCCGCCCGCGTCGTCCAGGTCCGCCCGCCTCGCGACGCGACGCGCATCTCGATGGCCGCCGCCCCCGCCGGCGGCGGTGCCGGGACGCCGCCTCCGCCCCCGCCTCCGCCTCCAGGGCCGACGACGAGGCGCGCGCGCTGCTCCCCGCCTCCGCCCCGGCGCCGTCCTACGACGACGACGAGGACGAGGACCTCGAGGAGCGCGCGTTCGAGGCGGCGGAGAAGGTCATCGTGTCCATCTCCTCCGGGCCGGACCCGGCGGACGGCGACGACGACACCGCGCTCTGCTCCTCCTCCGGGTCCTCCGGCACGCCGCCCTTCTCGTGGCGGAAGCTCTGGCTCTTCACGGGGCCCGGGTTCCTGATGAGCATCGCGTTCCTGGACCCGGGCAACCTCGAGGGGGACCTGCAGGCGGGCGCCGTCGCCGGGGACACGCTGCTGTGGCTGCTCATGTGGGCCACCGCCATGGGCCTCCTCGTGCAGCTCCTCGCCGCGCGCCTCGGCGTCGCCACGGGGCGCCACCTCGCCGAACTCTGCCGCGACGAGTACCCGGACTGGGCGCGACGCGCGCTCTGGCTCATGGCCGAGGTCGCCATGGTCGGGGCAGACATCCAGGAGGTCATTGGAAGCGCCATCGCCATCAAGATCCTCAGCCGCGGGTACCTCCCGCTCTGGGCCGGCGTCGTCATCACCGCCTTGGATTGGTGAGTTCCCAATTTTGATTTGTTTGTTGGCCTGTTCTGCCATATTCCAGTTCTTCATTCATGCCAATTGGTACTGGATCATCACAGGAAAGAGAGTTCTAAAAGATTGGACCTTTTTTTTTTCTTTTGGAGGAAAACATACTACAGCTTTCTCTTTGATCAGCATTGAGTAATTCGTAATTGATGGAGATGTTTTCATCAAAGAGGGAAAAAGTTACAACCTTTAGGCTTACTCCTTGCTAGTGTAGTCAAATTGGAGGGACGATTTGGGTGAAACTTTGGTTGAAAGGGAACTATTTAGATCTTAGTTGCTTTGAATTTTCATAGGACAATTGTTTTCCTTACTTCTCAACTTCGAGAAATCATTCAATTTTTGTGGTGAGGTTGTACTTTAGTTGTCTCAGTCACCAATCCCCAATGGTGTTGCACTTGCACCTGATGCACTTTGAATTTATTGTGTGCTATGGTGTAGGAAGGTTGGTGACACTTACCTGCTTTGACAGTGGACATAACAAAAATGATTTCACTACTGGTTCTTACCGTCAAGTTTCATTTTTTGACTTTTGGACCACGGAAAGAGTGCCAAAAAATTATTGTGGCGTTGCTTTAGATTGTTTGTGGCCAAGTTCTCCTTTTTATATGCGGATATGCCATATGGTTCGCCCCCTAGTTTGTTTTATTTAAGACCCTAAACTACTGGTTAGTTGTGTTAACAAGCTGGGTCAGATATTCGTTTTCAAGAAAAAGAATATATTTTGGGAGTTCCATGGATTGGTACTCCATTATGTGAATGTTTCCTATCAATCCACTTTGGCTTCCCATGTCTGATTCGACTCTCCAGATAATTGGTGTTCCTTAAAAAATGTTTGGTCTTATAGTCGATTGTTTTTTTTGGGTTGTTTGTCCTGATGGTGCGTATGATTAATATTAAGTTATTATCTAGTGTGTTGTGCTGACTTTTGCACCATGAAGTGATGCTGCTGACAGCTAGAAATCAGATGCTATTGAACAATAGCTGTTGGAATAGTACATGAATATGACATCCATCTGCTTTCTTCTTTATTAGTGTTGAGTGCTTATACAACACTTTTCCGAGACTGTCATGTGGGGCGTTCCCTACACAAGGAAACGGCGTGCCCGGGACGTGCGCCGCGCCGAGGAACGCGCTGCAGCTGCTCAGACTCCATCGGCAAGTGGCTGAGTATGAGTCGGGCGAGCAATGAGTCGGGTGTGTTAGTTCGTGAGTCAGGAATTGAGTCGGGTGCACGGACGTGTGCATGTATGAGTCGGGCGAGTGACATATATGCAAGTATATGGCACGTACGCAAGTAGATGGAAGGATATAAGGTTTCCCTTTTATTTAGGAGCAATTAGCTCAAGTTTGTTAGCAGCCAAGGGCTATATATTCATGTATTCGAACCATTATGAATCAAGCAATCGTTATTCCTAAACCAATCTCTCTCTCTCAACTAAGCCTACGGCGGAGGGGTAAACCTCGCCTTAGAAGACGGATCGAGACTACGAGTTACGTAGTCGAGGTCGCGCTACCCTAGGGTTTGAGGCCCTTGACAACCTGGTATCACGTTCCTCTCGATCCTCGTCTCCACACACCGCCGCCGCGCCAACCACCGCAAACCCTAGCCCACTTCCAGCCGCCGCCGCCACCAGTCCACCATCATCGTCGTCTTCGTCCGTCGCATCTTGCGCCGGCGCCATGGGTGACGACGTCAAGGCCTCCATCGAGGCACTCACCAAGAACATGGAGTTGATGCAGAAGACGTTCGAGGCCAGCACGAAGGCGCTGCAGACGTCGGTCGAGGCCAACGCTAAGGCCATCCACGACCTCTCCCTCGTGCACCCCTCGTCCTCGGCATCCGGTGGTCGTCCAGGATTAGGCGAGCATCATCAAGACCGGCCGCCGAAGCACTGGCGCCCGGAGTTTCCGCGCTACGATGGCAAAAGCGATCCACTGATTTTCATCAACAAGTGCGAGTCGTTTTTCGTCCAGCAGCGCATCATGGCGGAGGAACGCGTCTGGATGGCCTCCTACAACCTTCAAGACGGCGCGCAGCTTTGGTACATGCAGGTCCAAGACGACGAGGGCACACCGACGTGGGGGCGCTTCAAGGAGCTCCTCAACCTGCGCTACGGGCCGCCACTCCGGTCGGTGCCCCTCTTCGAGCTCTCGTCGTGCCGCCGTACGGGGACGGTGGAGGACTACCAGGACCGGTTCCAGGCGTTGCTCCCTCGCGCGGGTCGCCTTGATGAGGCCCAGCGGGTGCAGCTCTTCACGGGGGGCCTCCTGCCGCCGCTCTCCCTCCAGGTTCAGCAGCAGAACCCGCAAACCCTAACGGCCGCCATGAGCATCGCCCGGCAGTTCGAGCTCATGGAGCCGTATCTGTTCCCGGCCAAGGCAGCTGCCAAGGGCGTCCTCCCCACTCCGGGACCGCGGCCGGCCCTGCCACAAAACCCGGCGCCCAAGGCGGTCCCAGCCACCGCGACAGTCGAGGGGCGGCCCGTGCGCCGGCTCAACCAAACTGAACAGGAGGAACGCCGACGCCTCGGCCTGTGCTTCAACTGCGACGAAAAGTACAGCCGCGGCCACAACAAGGTGTGCAAACGCCTCTTCCTCCTGGACAGCGCCCCGGAAGAGGACGACGACGATGCGGGGGCCGCAACCGAGGAGTCGGTGGACGCGGAGTCCCCGGTCTTCTCCCTGCACGCCGTCGCGGGCGTTCCTGTCGCCGACACGATCCAGATCAAGGTGTCCGTGGGCGGCGCGTCCCTCCTCGCCCTGCTCGACAGTGGGTCGACCCACAGCTTCATCGGCGCGGACGCGGCTCGGCGCACCGGGCTTCCGATCCAGGATAGGCCGCGTATGACCGCGAAGGTCGCCAACGGCGAGCGCGTGGCCTGCCCGGGCGTGATCCGGCGTGCGCCGTTCTCCGTCGATGACACGACGTTCCACACGGATCTCTTTGTCATGCCACTTGCAGGTTACGACGTCGTGCTCGGCACCCGCTGGATGGGAACGCTGGGGCCTATCGTTTGGGATTTCGCCTCCCGTGCGATGACGTTCCAGTACCGGGGCCGCACCTTCAGCTGGGCGGGCGTACCTTCGTCCTCCGTCGCGCGCCTGCGCACCATCGCCGCGGCCAGTGGGACGCTACTGGATGAACTGCTGGCCGCCTACGAGGATGTCTTCTCCGAGCCGAGGGGTCTTCCTCTGCAGCGCACGCGCGACCACGCCATCGTCCTCAAGCCAGGCTCCGCCCCGGTCGCCATTCGCCCATACCGCTACCCGACGGCGCACAAGGACGAGCTGGAACGCCAGTGCGCCGCGATGATGGAGCAGGGCGTCGTCCGCCGCAGCAACTCGCCGTTTTCCTCCCCGGTCCTCCTCGTCAAGAAGGCCGACGGCTCGTGGCGGTTCTGCGTCGACTACCGCGCCCTCAGCACGCTCACCGTCAAGGACGCATTCCCCATCCCCGTCGTTGATGAGCTTCTCGATGAGCTCCATGGTGCCCGCTTCTTCACCAAGTTGGACTTGCGCTCGGGGTACCACCAAGTGCGGATGCGGCCCGAGGACATCCACAAAACGGCGTTCCGCACCCACGACGGTCTCTATGAGTTCTTGGTGATGCCGTTTGGGCTGTGCAACGCCCCGGCGACGTTCCAAGCGCTGATGAACGACATCCTCCGCGCTTATCTCCGGCGGTTTGTTCTTGTATTTTTCGATGACATCTTGATCTACAGCACCACATGGGCCGACCACCTGCGACACCTGCGCATCGTCTTCGAGCTCCTGCGCCAGCATCACCTGTTTGTGAAGCGGTCCAAGTGCTCGTTCGGGGTGGACTCCGTCGCCTACCTCGGCCACACCATCTCCGCGGCCGGCGTCGCCATGGATCCCACAAAGGTCCAGGCCATCCACGAGTGGCCAAGGCCACGGTCCGCCCGTGCCGTACGCGGCTTCCTCGGCTTGGCGGGCTACTACCGGAAGTTCGTCCACAACTACGGGACGATCGCGGCGCCCCTCACGGCGCTTCTCAAGAAGGAAGGGTTCGCCTGGAACCCCGAGGCGGAGACAGCTTTCGCCGCCCTCAAGGCCGCCGTCACATCTGCACCGGTTTTGGCCCTACCGGACTTCGCCAGGCCGTTCGTCGTGGAGTGCGACGCGTCCACCTACGGGTTCGGAGCTGTGCTGCTCCAGGACGGCCATCCGGTCGCGTTCTTCAGCCGGCCTGTCGCGCCCCGGCATCGCTCCCTCGCGGCATATGAGCGGGAGCTCATTGGTCTCGTGCTCGCGGTGCGGCACTGGAGGCCATACCTGTGGGGCCGTCAGTTCGTCGTCAAGACGGACCACCACCGCCTTAAGTTCCTGCTGGACCAGCGCCTCGCCACCATTCCACAACACCATTGGGTCGGCAAGTTGCTCGGCTTCGACTTCACCGTCGAGTATAAGTCCGGGGCAACCAACACCGTGGCGGACGCGCTCTCCAGGCGCGATGCTGAGGAGGACAGCATGGGCGCGATTCGTGCCATCTCGGCCCCGCGCTTCGACTTCATCGGCCGTCTTCGTCACGCACAGGCCGTCGACCCCGCCTTGGTCGCCATCCACGACGAGGTGCGCGCTGGCACTCGGGCCGCGCCGTGGACGGTGGCTGGTGGCATGGTGCTCTACGACGGGCGCCTGTACATACCGCCCGCCTCGCCCTTACTCCAGGAGATCGTGGCGGCAGTCCATGATGATGGCCATGAAGGCGTTCAGCGCACCTGGCACCGTCTTCACAGGGACTTCCACTTTCCCAATATGCGTCATGTTGTGCAGGACTTCGTGCGGGAGTGCGCCACGTGCCAACGCTACAAGTCGGAGCATCTACACCCAGCGGGCCTCCTCTTGCCGCTGCCCGTTCCCACCGTCGTCTGGGCCGACATCGGGCTTGACTTCATCGAGGCGCTTCCTCGGGTCGACGGCAAGTCGGTCATCCTCTCCGTCGTCGACCGCTTCAGCAAGTACTGCCACTTCATCGCCCTCGGTCATCCGTACACTGCCGAGTCTGTGGCACAGGCTTTCTTCGCCGACATCGTCCGCCTCCACGGGATGCCGCAGTCCATCGTCTCCGACCGCGACCCGGTGTTCACGTCCAACTTTTGGCGCGAGCTGATGCGGCTGATGGGGACTAAGCTTCATATGTCCTCCGCGTTCCACCCCCAGTCGGATGGTCAGACCGAGGCGGCGAACAGGGTCATCGTCATGTACCTCCGCTGCTTCACCGGCGATCGTCCCCGCCAATGGCTACGGTGGCTGCCATGGGCCGAATATGTCTACAACACGGCCTATCAATCCTCGCTCAAGGAGACACCGTTCCGGGTGGTGTATGGCCGTGATCCGCCAACCATCCGCTCATACGAGCCGGGTGAGACTCGGGTCGCCGCGGTCGCCCGCGACATGGGGGAGCGCGATGAGTTCCTTGCCGATGTGCGCCATCGCCTGGAACAGGCTCAGGCGGTCCAGAAGGTTCATTACGACCGGCATCATCGCCAGGTCTCCTATGCCGTCGGTGATTGGGCGCTCCTCCGACTTCGTCAGCGCGCCGCGTCGTCTCTACCTCACGCTACCTCGGGCAAGTTGAAGGCGCGCTTCCTCGGACCTTATCGCGTGGCCGAGATCATCAACGAGGTCGCGGTGCGCTTGGAGCTCCCACCGCAGGCACGGCTCCACGACGTGTTCCACGTCGGGACACTCAAGAAGTTCGTCGGGACTCCGCCAGCAAGTCCCCCGCCTCTACCCGACATCAAGCATGGCTCGGTCGTTCCTGCCCCGGAACGCGTCACCCAGGCACGGTTGGCCCGCGGCGTCCGGCAAGTTCTAGTCTACTGGCGTGGCGAACCAGCATCATCAGCGACATGGGAAGACCTCGACGAGTTCCGCGCGACATACCCAGCCTTCCAGCTCGAGGACGATCTGGATCTCGAGGGGGGGAGAGATGTCATGTGGGGCGTTCCCTACACAAGGAAACGGCGTGCCCGGGACGTGCGCCGCGCCGAGGAACGCGCTGCAGCTGCTCAGACTCCATCGGCAAGTGGCTGAGTATGAGTCGGGCGAGCAATGAGTCGGGTGTGTTAGTTCGTGAGTCAGGAATTGAGTCGGGTGCACGGACGTGTGCATGTATGAGTCGGGCGAGTGACATATATGCAAGTATATGGCACGTACGCAAGTAGATGGAAGGATATAAGGTTTCCCTTTTATTTAGGAGCAATTAGCTCAAGTTTGTTAGCAGCCAAGGGCTATATATTCATGTATTCCGAACCATTATGAATCAAGCAATCAGTTATTCCTAAACCAATCTCTCTCTCTCAACTAAGCCTACGGCGGAGGGGTAAACCTCGCCTTAGAAGACGGATCGAGACTATGAGTTACGTAGTCGAGGTCGCGCTACCCTAGGGTTTGAGGCCCTTGACAGAGACCTTGGGCCTTCTACTGCTTTCAAAAAAGTTGCAGAAGCTTTGATGTGAGATTTTATTTTGCAATCTTGTTCAAGAGTTTCCTGGATTGTGATAGTCATTGCTTGTCGCAAGATAAAAATTAAATGACGTCTGTGTTAACTTCTACCTTGTGCTTTGCACCTAGAGAGCATAACTTCCATATACTTAAAACACGCCATCTTTAATTAAGTGCCTTATGACAGTTAAGTAAACTTTTTTTTCCTGTACCATCACTGACCTTTATGTTACTTCTTGTCAGCTTTATTTTTCTTTCACTCGAAAACTATGGGGTGAGGAAACTAGAAGCTGTATTTGCAATTCTAATTGCAACTATGGCTGTCTCCTTTGCATGGATGTTCACAGACACTAAGCCCAACAGGAAAGACTTGTTGATTGGTAAGGATCTCACTGATCGTTTTTGATGCTGCAAATTGACTTGTGTAACTTTATCCGCTGACCACAAATAATTTGTAACATCAGGTATTTTGGTTCCAAAATTGAGCTCAAGGACAATAAGACAAGCGGTTGGGGTTGTTGGCTGTGTGATCATGCCTCACAATGTGTTTCTTCATTCAGCACTCGTGCAGTCACGGAAAATAGATCAAAATAAGGAATATCAAGTCCGTGAAGCATTGAGATACTATTCAATAGAGTCAACTATAGCATTAGCTGTCTCCTTCATGATAAATCTCTTCGTTACAACAGTTTTTGCAAAAGGATTTTATGGAAGCAAGGAAGCTGGTAATATTGGCCTTGAAAATGCTGGACAGTATTTACAAGAGAAATTCGGTGGAGGATTTTTCCCTATACTGTACATCTGGGGGATTGGGCTTTTAGCAGCTGGACAGAGTAGTACAATAACAGGAACTTATGCTGGACAGTTTATAATGGGCGGATTTCTGAATTTAAGGTTAAAGAAATGGGTCAGGGCATTGATCACCAGAAGCTTTGCAATTGTGCCTACTATAATTGTTGCTTTGTTCTTTGACACATCTGATTCTGCACTGGATGTTTTAAATGAGTGGCTCAACGTGCTCCAATCAATTCAGATCCCTTTTGCGCTCATTCCACTCATAACCTTGGTTTCCAAGGAGCAAGTTATGGGAGTCTTCAAAATAGGCCCTAACACCCAAGTAAGTTATCATGAATTTGATACCCTAACACTTGTACCTTTTTTCCATGTGCTGTGCACTTTCTGACCTTTGTTTTATACTTTTATTCATGGTCCATGCATGCCAAAACCCAAAACAGATACGTAGAATATAGGGGTATTTTAGGGTGTCAAATTGTAATAAATGAAATAGTGATAATTGATACTCCCATTACACAAACTGATTGCATTCTGGTCCCATTTTGCTGCAGAAAACTCACTGTTCACGCCTTGGCGAAATAGCAACCTCACAAAGCTTCTTGAAATAGATGATTATTAGAGTTACATACTAGAACATATTTTGAAAAAAAAATGAAAACCTGCATTTAATCACATTTCCATCAGATTCTCAGCTAACTTATCAATCAAATCTAACTGCACTGACTTGCTGACCGACTTGATTTGGCATGTCAAATCCCAAACCTGATGCTATCCTCATGACCTCACCGAGCTTCGACATTTTTACGCAGGCTGTAACCTGGACTGTGGCCACTCTGCTGATCACTATCAACGGTTACCTCTTGATGGATTTCTTCTCTTCTGAAATCCAAGGCCCCCTATCCGGCTGGCTTCTCTGCATGGCGGTCCTCATTTATGCTTCGTTTGTACTGTATCTCATATTGCGGGGCACCGAACTGGCCGAGAAGATTGTCAAAGCGGTCTACAGCAGTTTTTCATGACAACAGTCACCAGTTTTGGCCTTTTACATCTTGACAGCAAGTTTCTCAGATACAAGAAACGTATAGAGAGATACTACCAGGCTCTGTCCGGTGACTGCGGACTGAATACTGTACAGCACACCGGTGTACACTGTTGTACAGTGACTACTTGAAAGGGTCATCAGTAGCTGCGAGGATCTGCAAGCCTGCAGCAGCAGCAGCTGCCCGTTTCATCTGTTTAACAACAGCTTGCTGACTGCACCAGGCCGGAAGTAACATATAGAGACGAGTGAATTGCTGATGTTGTACTTGAATATTCAGAGAAGATTGGTTCTCTCTGCAAACAATTTTCTCTGATTTTTTCTTTTAATATAATCAGTGAAGTAAGCATAGACAAAGGACATTGGGAATGGAAGAATTGACAGAAACGTGTTCCATTTCCACAGGAGGGTATGTATGTGCTCAACCATTTTTCAGGAAAACCATTCGATTAATAATTGCATTCTTTTTTGACATATCGATTAATAATTGTTTTGATGGGGAAACATTAGTTTTTTTTAGCATAATGGGGAACCATTAGATATTTAGGGGTGAATGGGGAACCATTAGATGAGTGGAATTGAATGGGCGTGGACGTGTTGTAAAAGGGCCCAGCCCATCGTAACAGGCTCCGGTTAGAAGCCCATTTGGTGCTTCGATTGGGCCGATGGCGTATCACGGCCCATGGAGTAGGTTAGAAGCACATCTCATCCGCACATAGCCCAAATTGGATTTCCCCAGATGTTGTTCTATTTGCAAACAATTTTCTGTTTTTTTGTAAGGAACAGGAGAGGCCCAAGGGCCTCTACTGGAATTTTATTGAAAAGTAACCAATGAGATTATAGCACGACTAAAAGCAAAGAGGAACAGAAGGAGAAATAGAGTTCAGGACACCCAAAAAAAAAAAAAATTAAAGCAATTACATCACTTGCTCTAGCCATGATTGTAGCAGGGAAATTACACTACTTGCTCTAGCCATGATTCTTCCACAACCAACACTTAACGCTAGCAGGGATTCCTCTGAAGATTACGTCATTTCTGACAGTCCAAACTCCAAAGACTCCAACACATGATGATAATTCTCTGTTTTTTTTACCAGTGAAGAGGACGTTGGGAACGGAAGAACTGAAAGTAATGTGTATTGTGTTCCATTGGTATGTGCTCAACCATTTTTCAGGGAAGCCATTGGATTGATTGTCAGTGACGACTCTGTTGGTCTTATTATCTATTATTCCCATGGCTGAAATTACAAATGAATGGCTCAGTATCTATTGGACTTCGTGTTCGTGCTGATTCTGCAGGAATTTCTTGAACCACTGTGCAGAGAGCTTTGGAGTCCTTTCCTGTGTCTTGTAGTCCACATAGTATAGTCCAAACCGGACAGTGTATCCATAGACCCACTCAAAATTGTCAACCAGAGACCAGACGAAATAGCCACGAACATCAGCTCCACTCCTAGAATAGAAATTACATTCTGTATTACGTTGCTTAGCTAGCTAGGACCACTTAATTTGATACTAATCTTATCAACTAGACATGTCTGTTCTTCCTGTTGTGAACTAACAAATAAAGGTTTATGTGTAGAATGCTCACCTGATAACTTGGTCAAGTTTTGTCATATAGCCGTCTAGATACTTTATCCTATCATTGTCGCTGATCCAATCCTCCACACTAGTGTAATTATCTCCACCCTGTCCATAGCCTGTAGCAGTTTGAGCAACAGTACCTTATTAGAAAATGGAAATAGGATTGCCTAAAACAATGGAAATAGGAAACACGTTGGCATTTGGATATATTTTTTTCATGTACCATTTTCAGTGATGAACATTGGCAGGTTGCCGTATCTCTTCATTATGTAGGTAACTATCTTCTCTATCCCATCTGGGACATCGTAGTTGATGGGTATTGCGGTCTGCAAACGCAATGAAGCAGATTCAGATATGCTAGCATTCTGTTTGAAGCATCCACCCCATCCTTTTACCATAAAATAAATGTAACTTACCGGGGCCCCAATGGGAACTCCATTCCTTTCCCCTGTGACCGCTACTAGGGCGTTCCGACTGTACTGCACCGTTGCACAATTACCTGATGAAAACATGCAGTCCTTGGCGTACATGGTCGTGTAGTGGTTGATGCCGATGAAGTCCAGGCTATAGTTCAGCTTCCTTCGATCTTCCGGTGAGAAGATCGGCAGCCTCTCACCTAGAAGCTGGCGCATCTCCGGAGGGTAATCGCCGAAGATTAATGGATCAAGGAACCTCCAAATCCAAAGAAAAACGTAGGAGACAACATTGAGTCATATCTATGTAAATTGAATTGATGCACAACAATTAATCAAACAATAACTTGAATTACTACTAGATTGATATCTAGTTTTCATACCATGGAGCATCAAACGCCAAAATGTTAGTTCATAGGATCATCTAGCAGTGAGATCTAGCGGGTAAAACACTTTGGGAAACGTTGGCAGTGAGAGAGAGAGGGAGGAAGAGTGGAGAAGAGCATCACCAGAGGGCTTGACAGGGGCGGTGGAAGATGATCCGGCGGCGGCGCTGCTGGAGTCGGCCATCGCGTCGAGGCGAAGGGAAGGGCGACGTCGGGGAAGAAAGTGTACGGCGCGGTGCGGTGGCGCGCGGAGGTGCTTCGTCGTCGGGCTGCGCCCTCCTAGATCGGATTAGGGTTTTGTCGGTGGGTGTGGCGGCTCACGGTGAACCTCGTGCGAGAGCCGCCGGCGCCCACCTCTTTTTATAGCGCGGTGTGACGGGGCCCTCCGGCCATAGATGGGCGGGCGCCCCCGATCGGCGCAAGGGTCAAGGGGCCCGAGTTGGGCGTTGGGCCCAACTCGGGATTGAGATCATCCTAACATTCTCCCCTTGATCTCATCTTTAACTTTATCTTTAACTTTACTCTTTTCACTTTAACCTTTTCATTTTACTTATTCCATCTCAGATTTATGCATAGAACATGTTTCATCGTCACGGTCTATTGCCGTTGGATTTCTGACTACAATACACATCTACGGTTTGAAATAAATAAATATTTTATCTTTGGGCCCTTATTATTATCCAGGAATCATAGGCTTCTCCTTAAACCCATGCCGGCTACGTGTTCAATGAACACTTTGGGTGGTAAGCCTTTTGTAAGCGGATCCGCGAGCATCTTTTCAGTGCTTATGTGCTCAAGATTTATAACACGATCCTGGATTTTCTCTTTCACAACATAGTACTTTATGTCAATGTGTTTGACAAAGCACCACTTGACCTATTGTTGTGAGCATACTCTACTCTTTTGGATTATTATCACAGTATAGAGTCATTGGTCCATTGATGTCGTCGACCACTTTTAAACCGGGTATGAATTTCTTTAGCCAATTCACCTGCCCCGATGCCTCATAGCATGCTACAAACTCGGCATACATAGTGGAGTTTGTAGTAAGCTGTTTGTTTTGAGCTTTTCCATGATATAGCTCCTTCAAAGAAGAGTGAACACATATCCGGATGTGGACTTTCTGTCATCTCCCGCATAATCGAATCCGAGTATCCTAAGATCTTTAGGGAGTCAGATCTTCTGTACGTTAGCATCAGGTCTTTTGTACCTTGTAAATATCGCAAAACTTTCTTTACCAATTTCCGGTGTTCAACACCTGGATTACTTTGAAATGCCAAGCAACCCGGTCATAAGCCAAGTCGGGCGTGTGCATACTTGAGCATCTTGTAAATGTCCAACTCTGCTGAAGCATATGGCACACTTTTCATTTGGTTGAGCTCATATTCATTCTTGGGACACGAAAATCCCCATACTTATCGCCCTTGACTATAGGTGCGGGTGAAGGACTACATTTATGCATCGGAATTTCTCCAAGACCCTTTCAATGTATGCCTTTTGAGACAGTCCTAATACCCCCTTTCTTCTATCTCGGTGAATTTCTATGCCCAAAACATAAGAAGTTTCACCAAGATCTTTCATCTCAAACTTTGAGGACAAAAATCTTTTTGTTTCTGTAGTAGACTCATATCATTACTTGCAAGTAAAATATCATCTACGTACGGGACTAGAAAAATGCATTTCACATTCTTAAACTTTGTATAAACACAATTGTCCTCGACATTTGCTTTAAACCCAAAGTTCTTTATAGTTTTATCAAACTTCAAGTTCCACTGCCTTGAAGCTTGCTTTAATCCATAGATCGATTTCTTTAGGCGACATCCCATCTTTTGTTTGCCTTCCATGACAAAACCTTTCGGTTGTGCCATGTAGACATTTTCCTCCAAATCTCCATTTAGAAATGCCGTCTTCACATCCATCTGATGCAACTCTAAATCATAGTGTGCCACCAATGCCATTATTATTCTGAGAGAATCTTTGCATGAGATTGGAGAAAAGGTCTCAGTGTAATCAATTCCCTCTCTTTGTGTGAAACCTTTAGCCACAAGTCGCGCTTTAAATCTCTCTATATTCCCTTGAGAGTCATATTTTATTTTGTAGACCCATTTGACCCTCTTTGTTTTGGCTCCTTTGGGAATTTCTTCCAAGTCCCAAACATCGTTGGCACTCATCGATCTCATTTCATCTTCCATGGCTTCAAACCACTTGGATGAATAATCGCTTCTCATGGCTTGTTCAAATGAGGTGGGATCACCCTCCATTTGATACTCTTCAGTGATGTTATTTAACTCATATATATCACTGGAGATAGCTGGCCTTCTTTCTCTTTGGGACCTTCTAGGGGCCTCTACATTTGGCACATCTACTATTGGAGGCTGAGGTTGCTCCCCCTCATTTGTGGCAACATTTTCAATAGGTTCCTGATGAACAGGTTCCTCATTTTCCTCTGTTGTTACCACAGGAGGAACAACGACAGGTTCTTGCTCCACAGTGTCTTGCACTATTGGTGCAGGAACAATAGGTAGCTCGAAAAATGGCTCTTGAATCACAGGATTGGGTGCACATACCCGCTTCTCTTCAAGATCAATTTTCCGAGCAGCCATACTCCCCCTCATCATTTCATCCTCAAGAAAAATAGCGTGTCTCGTTTCCACAAACTTTGTGAGTCTATCGGGACGGTAGAAACGATAACCTTTTGACCTTTCGGGATAGCCAATAAAATGGCAACTCTTTGTTTTGGGATCAAGTTTCCCAATATTTGGGTTAAACACTTTAGCCTCAGCAGGACACCCCACACACGCAAGTGATCTAGTGAAGGTACCCTTCCTGTCCATAATTCATACGGTGTTTTGAGCACCGATTTACTTGGCACTCTATTGAGAATATGAATGGAGGTTTTTAATGCCTCTATCCATAAACTCAATGGTAAATTAGAGTAACTCATCATACTGCGTACCATATCCATCGGGTGCGGTTACGCCTTTCGGCTACTCCATTTTTTGAGGTTCACCCGGCATGGAATACGAGCAACTATACCATTTTTCCGTAGGAACCTTGCGAAAGGTCCGGGAACTTGACCATATGGGGTATGCCGACCATAGTACTCCCCCCACGGTCGGACCGGACTAGCTTAATCTTTAAACTATGCTGATTTTCCACTTGACCTTAAATATTTTAAATTTATCCAATGCCTCATCTCTTCCTTTAATTGGATAAATATAGCCAAACCGGGAGTAATCGTACGTGAATGTAATGAACGAATCATAGCCATCCACACTCTTTACTTGGAAAAGGACCACAAATGTCGGTGTGAATAATATCTAATATTCACGTGCTTTGTTTGGCATCTTTTTTAATTTGCTTTACATATTTTCCTTTTATGCAATCGATGCATTGCTCTAATTCAGCGAACTCCAAAGGAGGAAGAATTTTATTCTTTACTAGTCTTTCTATTCTCCCCCTCGAAATATGGCCTAAACGACGGTGCCATAATTTCGCCGTTGCGTTTGTAGTTCGCTTTTTTTTCTTTTCTCATTTGTAGACGAGGAAACGCTTTGTCATTTACATTACATATGGAATTTACACTTTCACATAGCGATAACATATATAATTCGTCTTGTACGAAGGTAAGACCAACACAAATATCATTAAACCAAATGACACATTTGTCATGTCCAAAATTACAGGTAAAACCCGAATCATCCAACTTTATTACACTTATTAAATTTATTTGTAGTGTAGGAACATAAAAAACATCTCTCAAAATAAGACTATAGCCATTAGGTAAATCTAATGCTACATCTCCAATTGCCTCCACCGCAGCCTCTACGCCATTCGCAACGCTAATGGCCTCTTCTCTTTTAGCGTAGTTCTCGTCGAAGTGAATCCTGTAAAGAATTTGCAACATGAATGGTTGCACCGAGTCAATAAACCATGTTGACTTTGAAAACTTTGCATACGAGAGATTCATTTACAAATGAAATAATATTCTCACCCTTTTTCTTCATGAGATCCCTTAACCATCCAGGGCAGTCAGTTTTCTTGTGCCCCTCCTTACCACAGTGCCAGCACAAGTTGTCACCTGCCTGTGGCTTGTCCTGTTGCTGAAACTGTGGTTTCTGTTGCATAGGACCTCTCTTTGCTGGGGAGCCAGGATTGAAGAGCATTTTGCCCTTCCCTTTGACCATGTTCGCTTGACCACCTTGTTGGCCATTTATCCTGAGCTCCTCATCAACACACTGAGCAATGAGCTTGTCTAAGTCCTATTTCTCAGGCTGCATGTTGTAGTTAATGACAAGGTTGTCATACTCTTTAGGCAAGGAAGCAAAAATAAAATGGATAAGGAGCTGTGGTTGTATCTCCAATTCCATTGTTTTCAGCTTATTTGCCAAGTGACTCATTTTCGAATGTGGTCACGTATGCTACCTCCTTTGAACTTTTCATTTGTCAATTGCTTGAACAAATGGGTAGCATACACTTTGGAGGAAGCGATGAACTGGTTTTTGATCCTCTCAAAGTAAGCAACAAAGGCGGTGTCACACTTTTCAATTGAGCACGATAGGGCGGGCTCAATTGTATTCTCAATGACAGCACAACATTTCTTGTTGTCACTGACCCATCGAGCATGCTTTATGTCATATGCTCTCCTGATGGGGCCATAATCTTTCTTTCTTTTGTCCCATGCTTCATCACTTTCACTGGTCTCCCGCACCGGTTCCACAGGCACTGTGGGACACGGTTCAGTGAGCACCCAGTCAACTTCAGCTATAGTGAAAGTGAAGTCAATCTTCCTCTTCCACTCAATGTAGTTGTCTCCCTTCAGTGGTGGAATCTCTCTTAAGGTAGACATCAGGGAGGAACTACCAGAGGGCTTGACAGGGGCGGTGGAAGATGATCCGGCGGCGGCGCTGCTGGAGTCGGCCATCGCGTCGAGGCAGAGGGGAAGGGCGACGTCGGGGAAGAAAGTGTATGGCGCAGTGCAGTGGCGGCGGCGCGGAGGTGCTTCCCGTCACTGGCTGCGCCCCTCCTAGATCGGATTAGGGTTTTGTCGGTGGGTGTGGCGGCTCACGGGGAACCTCGTACTGAGAGCCGCCGGCGCCCACCTCTTTTTATAGCGCAGTGTGACAGGGGCCCTCCAGCCATAGATGGGCTAGGCGCCCCCGATCAGAGCGCAAGGGTCAAAGGGGGCCCGAGTTGGGCCGTTGGGCCCAACTCGGGATTGAGATCATCCTAACACAAAACTCTTTCAACTGCCAGCCGATCCTCAGGGACATCCCAAAATGGCTCGAACCAGAGGGCGCACATCACAATGCCAATTAAGCCATTATGTTTGCTCTGTAGGACGGACAACCACCAGATGATTTATTTATATATATATACATCAGCAAGCAGGAAGAAATCGTTTAACTTGTGCAGACGTCAACTCACAGCACCTGGTACTTTCTCTTGTATATTTCCATTGCAGTGGCATGGGACAATATGGCATTGTGTGCAGCTACGTAGGGCTCATGGTCAGAGTTGCCTTGAGAGCAGCTGCCGTATGGCTGTGAGCAACGGCCGGGTGGGTAGATGCCAAGCATGTATCCATACAGCGCTACAACGTTTGGCTCATTGAGGGTGGTCCAGTACTTGACACGATCGCCGAATGCATCGAAGCATACGTCTGCAAAGTGCGCAAAATCTTCCCTGCAGATAATTAAGGTAGAGACAAATGTCTGAAAACTGCGAAATTGCAACCAGGTTCACCGTATATGCGCATACTCATATAAGTATATTTATATATAGCTCAAGGAGCATATTAAGTGTGCACTTACTGTATCTCTGTGCTAAGCCAAGCTCCGTATCTGTCTTCAAGCTCTTGTGGAATGTCGTAGTGGCTCAAAGTCGCAAATGGTTGGAGTCCTGCTTTGGTCATTCAGCAAAACAAGTATTGCATTGTTTGGTAATAGCATATATATGTAACTGAATAAGTTCAGGACTCTGTGTGCTAAGAAACACCTTTAAGCAAGAGCGCGTTGATAATTTTGTTGTAGAAATCAAGGCCCGCTGGGTTGACACTACCGAATCTCCCTTCTGTCCTCAAGTCAATACAACAATTTTATTTTATTTTTCCTTTTGAACAGATGGCAAGAGATTTACCTTGATATATTATTAGATTAATTCGAAAGAATAAGGTCATTTGAGGACTATTATATTCAAAGAACTTACTGGGAAGAACTCTGGCCCATGATATGGAGAACCTATAGGCATTTACGCCAAGAGAGTGCATCAGCTCAACATCAATCTGAACAATGCAGGAAACGCAATACATGTGACCGATTAGGACAATATTAGATTATGCAGGCAAATAATTTTTAACATCAATCTGACAATGCAAGAAACACAATACATGTGACCGATTAGGACAATATTAGATTATGCTGACAAATAATTTTCAACATCAGTCTGACAATGCAAGAAACGCAATACATGTGACCGATTAGGACAATATTAGATTATGCTGACAAATAATTTTCAGTATGTAAGGCATCGTTGGCACCTGGTAACGGTGATAGTGATCATCTGCAACATCTCCGTTGCTCCCATCTTTGATGCTTCCTGAAATGAAATATACATATGTTCACAAGTTCAGGTAGCCTCGAACAGCTTGATGAAATGCACATTTCACAAATGCAATGTTGTACTTGCAGATTTGCAGTGATTCTGCTTGAACTCCATGCAAGGACTAATCCTGGCTATTATTCAAATCGCCATGTTGGAGCACTTCTCGATCTTCTAATTCATGATTGTTGGAGGCGACCTCTTATCAACTATGTTGTTTAGAAACTATATGGACTGGCATTTTTGGTATAACTTTGACATTTCAGTTTTTGTTTGTCAGTCAAAATAAATTTCGCAATAGTTTTAGTTTTTTTCCCTCAAGTTCAAAAATGTAGTTCATAGAGAGTGGACCAAGGACGGCTAGCACTTGGGAACATAACAAGTGTACATGTGAAGACAATGATGAAGACATTGTTGATTGAAGTCAAGACAAGGCACTACCGGAAACAGAATGTTTGCCGTCGGCCCAGCTCTTTGCCGATGGCCAAGGAATAAGCCATTGGCAAAGTGAAGCCATCGGCAAAGTCCTCTTTGCCGACGGCCGGGCCATCGGCAAAGAAATCCCATGGGCAAAGGGTTTCTTTGCCGATGGCCGGGCTGTCGGCAAAGCCAGGCAAACGGCAAAGCGAGACTTTGCCGATGGTAAGGCCATCGGCAACGGACAACCATCGGCAAAGTTGGCCCGTAGGGGACGGCGGCCGACGCCGTGCCCTTTGCCGATGGCAGCGCCGTCAGGCCAACGGCAAAGGACATGCTTTGCCGACGGCCGCGGCCACCAGCAAAGCCCAGCCACATGGCTGCCTGCGGAGCGCCCAAGCCCACCTTCTTAGCCGACGGCCGGCCGTCGGCAAATCGTCTTTGCCGATGGCCTCCTAAGGCCGTCGGCAAAGAATATATTTTTTTATTTTTTTCCTTCCCATTTTTTTGGTGTCTTCCTACACCAAATACAACTCAACTTCAAAAGTTGGGACAATTTTGAGTTTTTTAGCTATATTTCGTTAATTATTTCTGTTTCTTTGAATTTTTTCACCAACTCCAAATTTGAACTGCAGGTACATGAAATAATGAAACTTTTTGATTCGAAACATGATATTCATGATGCTTGGAGTATGTTGAGGCCGTATCCAGGACCTCGCATAAAATTACGACCGTGTTGTCGTCGTAACATGGGGAGTTACGTGCGTGGAAAGTGTTTTTAAATTATATAAATCCAAACGAAGTCCAAAATTGACGAAACTTGACGAGTTGTGTGGCCATCTCATGTGGAGCTTGTGGTAAAAATTTCAAAAACTTTCGAGCAAGTTGTGACATCGGATGGCCAAAACCCAGACATCTCCACATGTGATCACTTCCTCAGGTTGTGACGGGGGCTAGCAGACAGCGGACACCTCGACTTCCTCAGGTTCGAGGAAGCCCTACCAGCACGGGCCCACTAGGCTCCCTGATCACGTGCCGTGCCTTGACGACCGTGCGCAAATCGTGGTCGCTGGGAAGTAAGTATCCATTGTTGATTTCTCTACTTGTTCATATGTCATTTTCGAATTAAAACTGCATACTAACAATTGTTGTTTATGACTTGTTGTGCAGTGGCTGGGCAAAGGTGACGGCCAGGAAGTGTTCGCCCCATATCACTAGCATCCAGGGGCTGCTGATTAAAAGGAACTTCCCTGGCTTGGTCACCATCGAGGGTAAGAAGATCGTGCCCGACAAATGGGCACACTTCTACCACGTCAAGGACGAACATGAGGAAGTCCTTGCTGCCAAGATCAAGAGGGTGTTATGGATGAGTCTTTCAATCGCAACGCATATCTCATTACTACACATTCGTTGTACTTTTCTCAAACAATGGAATGATGCTTAATGACTGTGTGCAGTTGTACTATAGGTTGGCGGAGGGGCAGGACCCCGTGCGGGCGAACCGGCAGTAGGACTTGGTGTGCGCTGAGCGGCTCAAGGACATGTTCCACGAGGCACGTGTCTAGGCCGTCATCACCTACTACGCCAACGTGAAGTCGGAGAAGGTAGATAAGGCCATGGCTAGGGAGCTGGTATGTAACGTGGAGACCGACCTCACCGAGGAGCAGTACATGCAGGTAATTAAGTAGGAAAACATCCGTTATGATTCCTTATGTGACACATTCAACTCATTATCTGGAATATCTAATACTTGAATGTCATGCAGACACCTCCGGGCTGGTGCGACAAGTATGCCGATTGCTGGCTTGCGATTGTGAGAGGGTGGCGTACAGAGGCGGCGTACGCGGAGCGCAAAACACGTCGGGTGAAACGCTTGGCACCGATCGAGAAGTCAGGGGTCTCACACCACCAGGGGAACCAGATCCTCCCAGAGTTCATGGAAACATGGGTATTTTTCTGTTCAACCATTTCTTATAGTGTTGGATTTCTTATATCTCTACTTGTAACCATGTTTTCTGTTTTCTCGTAGAGGGAGGCGCATGAGGGGCAGCCCATCAACGAGTACATGGGGTGGGCCCTTGCTCACAAGGGCCCAGCGAAAGTGGCCTCCACCACGTACAGATCTTCGGACGGGCTCGAGAAGTACACCATCCCGGTCGTCTACGACAAGCTCACCAAGTACGCCACTGCATCTCGAGAGCTCCATGGCGATGACTACGATGTCACCACCCAGCCCCTGGACACTGAGCTCGTGATGAGCCATCCTCTGTTCCGAAGCTAACCGAGATCCGCAAAGAAGACCAACGAAGGGACGCATCACGGGTCCCCATAGCGCCTCGACAGCCGAGCAATGCGCAGATGATGATGGCACTTCAGGTAAGTGGAGTTTCATTCGTCGTTCACTCGTTTCACACATAATGTACCTTTCCTTCAAATACCATCAACCATGCTAGAGTAATATTGCAGGCCACGGTCCAAGAGGTGCTAGCCAACCGAAGCCCGAGATGGCGGTTGCCCATCGGGAGCGGATGGTCGCGAGTGCGCAAAGACTACCGGCGTGCGGCGGCGGACTGACCCTACACTTTCGTGCCTAGATCCCGGGAATGAGTGAGCCTCCAGCCTCTATCTTCGCTCCACCACCAGTAGTTCCACTGCCTATTCATGTACCTCGTCGTACAATGCCTGTTGTTTTAGCTTGTGCGGCCAGTCTGCAGGTACTAATTACATCACTTGATCTTTGTGCAGGCACAGTCGGCGGGTTCGAACCCAACTCCAGGTGCTAGCCCTCCACCGGGTCTTTCTCCACAGGGTCCTTCTCCACCGCACGGCTGGACAGCTTACCAGAGCTTCCCCACGCAGCCGTACGTCTGGGGTCCTCCACCATCGCAGGGGTACTCCTCGTGGCCGCAGCAGGGGCAGTCCGGGCCAGCTCACTTCCCTCCGCAGCAGCATAGCTACTGGCAGTACGGTACGGCCCCGCAGTTGGGTTGGTCTCAGTGGGAGCAAGGTGGTGGCTCTCGGACCCCCGGGGACGGCACCTCGAGCTAGGTACCTTCACTTCTAGCTTTTGGAATTTGTTGTGGCACGTCGGACATGTTTTGCCGATGTTGGACATGTATGGATAACTTTAGACATGTATGGATGATTCCGGACATGTTATATGTGGTTTGGAACTGTAAGGATGAATTTGGACATGCTATATAGATTTGATGCTAAATTATGGTTGAAATGGTGTATTATTGCGAATATATGAGATGCAATGTGGGATATGTGTCATATAGCTGATTAAATGTGGTCTAAATTCAAGAAAATAGAAAAAAAAAAAAAATTCCCGGCTTTGCCGATGGCCGGTCGTCGGCAAAGGGAAACAATTCCAGCAAAGCCCGGCTTTGCCGACGGCCACGGCCAACGGCAAAGTGACCAAATCTTTGCCGACGGCCACGACCATCGGCAAAGAAGTTCCCGAAAAATATTGAATTCCATTTTCAAAAAAAGTATGCCGACGGTCCCGGCCATCGGCAAAGTATTTAAAAAAACAATTTTCTTTGCCGATGGTCACGTGGCGTCAGCCATCGGCAAAGACGCCGTCAGCCTGACGGCACGACGGCTGACGTGGCGTCTTCGCCGGTGGCTGACATGGCCATCGGCGAAGGCTTTGCCGATGGCATTACACGTGGCCATCGCCGCCTTTGCCGATGGCGCTTTGCCGACGGCTACGTGGCTTTGCCATCGGCAAAGGTTTAGCCGACGATTTCCAGGCCTTTGCCGACGGCATCCTGCCATCGGCAAAGACCATGGATTCGGTAGTGAGGATTGGACCAAGTTAAGACGGGAGTGCAAGCACTTTGTGATCAACTTATCAAGGATGAAGAAGACACACATCAACAACAGTGGCGCACCCACGATTCAGTCACTATAGAGCCAAATTTAGTAGCGAAAGACCAAAAATTACATCGTGGTCTATAATTATTGTCTCCTTTCAAAGGCCAAATAGACTTGGCTCTTCTGTTACAACACATGTTGATTAAAAAGAATACTTCAGAAAAGAAACATATGTCATGTTATAATCCATTAAAAAGATAATTCACAAATGAGCAAAATGCACCATAGGTACTTGAACTATTGTGGGGGTAACAAATAGGTACTCCAACTGAAAAACTTACCAAACAGGTACTGAATCTATATTTTTGTCACTTTTGGGTACTAAATGACGCCACACATGCATCATTAGCCTAATAGACATGCCATTTTTACTAAAACCCCCTGCTAAATCTGAGAGGTCATCTCTTGGTCCTTTGTATCCCTAGAAAAAAAATCCCTGTGCACTCTTTCTCTCAAAGTCGCGAATGTTCGATGAATTTTTGGTCATAGAAAAATATATATATATGTATTTATTTGTGTGCATAAAATGAAAAATACACCGTCCATATATAGGACCCCAAGCCTCTACGGGGAGGGCTAATCACAATTGCACACCCACGCCGTCAGGCTGCTTCCATCGTCCACTCCACCAGGCTGTTCTCGACGAGAAGGGCAGGGAGCGCGTCTTCAACATCCACCACATCGACGTCCTGCCTAAGGCAAGCCAGCCGGCGGTCGGCGTCTTCATCATCTACGGTGATCCTGAAGCCAGGAGCCCACGGTTCAGGAAGAGATGGCATTCAGGTCATCCATGGGTGAGCTATCAATCTAATCTGGGCATTACTTTGGGTATTCATGTATAGTTGCATCCAGTGACGGACCTAGCATTTTGTTATAGGGTATGCAATAATAAAAATGTACATATACAAAATCGGTAAAACTTATTTAGTAACTCGGAAAAAACTTCCAAAGTTTGTCATACAATGCAGTAATTTAGTACCTATTTGTTACGTCACAATAGTTTAAGTATCTAGCTGGTAAGTTTATGAGTTAGAGTACCTATTTGTTACCCCACAATAGTTTGAGTACCTGTGGTGCATTTTGCTCATTCACAAATCCTAAAGCTGCATTGCAATTCTTTATTTAACTATCTTATGTAAGCTGAAACACATTAGACAACTCGACAACTCTAGTCAATTAGATGCAACAAAAACATCTTAAATAAATAAAACTGGTGTACTTAAGAAGATGAGTATGGAATCTCCATGACCGAAACAGAGGCAAGCAACCACAAGTGATCATACTTTACCATATCCTTTTTGTGCCGGCAAGGAAATGACATGCCACGGGAAGCAACCTATGTTTCCGACATGCCGGGGACAGCAGGTGGCCTAATCGAGAGTACGGGGATGGAGCCCGAGGTACCAACTTCTGAGTGCCTGAGGCCGATGGAACTCGGCTGGGCATAGCTGTCTCCAGTTTGATGGGGGCTTGACTGCTCTGGGGACTCGGTCACTCGGGGTCGAGGGTTGGCGCCTCGGCGGGCGGCGAGCTACGGCGCGGGTGAGTGGGAGAGAGAGAGAGAGAGAGAGAGCGCGTGTTGCTAGGCTAGAGGACCGTTGGGCTGTTGTTGGGGTGGTTGAACTGGGCCCGCCTCGGATCGACACCGTGGACCATATAGTAGCTACACGCAACTCTGGTGGGTTTGGCGGTCTTAGCTTTAAAATCACGAGTAAAAGGTTTGTTAGGCTTGGGCCTTAAAACAATTTCGGGCTATATCGCCCTAAGGGCGTCCCCAACAGTGTACAGTCAGCTATCTAGGAGGATCATCGAGCCAATCAGCAGGAGAGAGAAACAGAAAATCCACAGCGCTAGCGACTCCCTCCGCGATAGTCTCGCACATCTTCCCAAGCAGTCTGTGTCTATGCTCCGCACGTCTCCAGAGAAGAGAGAGCTGGCCTTTTCTTTTTTTATTGTATTTCAGGTACACGTCAGCTAGCGATTTTAATCTGCCGCTGCGGACGCCCTAATAAAGCTAGTCTAGACTGTCTAGTGGTCAGTGTCGTGGCGTTGTTTTCATGACTGCTATGGCATGCTAAATGAAATAAAATACGATCTGCTTAAAAAAAAATGAAATAAAATACGGATGAAACACTTATTCTTAATGAAGAGTTTTATTCCATAGTTTCATAGACATTTAATTTCATGACTCATAGAGAGTTGATGTTTGTGTCCTGAGAGTTTTATCTAGATGACACTAATTTTTTTATCTCTCTTCTTAAATACAGTGCCATGTCATTAAAAGTGCCTATGTGACAACCAGTTTAATATATAAATGACACTCACATGAAACTCCCAATAAAACTAGCCTAAGCGAGTTGTTGGTTTAGTAACAGGGGTTGTTTGGGGTATGTTTAAACGTCTATAAACAAGGTAACCGGTTGCTGTTAGAGGGTGTCTGTAACCCTAATTTTATTTTCTCTAGGTTTATCTAAGTGTTTATTGGTTGGAAAAAAGTGTTCATTGAAGAGATGACATGGTGAAAAAAGCTAATAATCACCTCTTGCTCTAGTTTTTTTTTTATTTGTAGGAGGATGATGGGAGCAGGAAAGATCTATCTTGTATAGGTGAATTCATATATAGTTGGTAACATCTGGATTTATTTGAGAAATCTGAGTTCATTTTGTCTTCCCCCTCGCTTTTCTTTTTCTGGGTTTTTTTAATTATTTTTATGGAAATTTGTTCATCGCATTTTAACTAGGTAGGTCTTTTCTATGGATTTTTTTGGGGAGAAAACAGTGAAAGCAAATGTGAGGAGGCAACCCTACTTTCAGTTTGTTGAAACCTCTCACGCGCACCATCGATTTCATTTTACAAGAAAAATATCTCGCTCACTAGCCTTTTTATAACACATTGAAGCAAGGATCACCTTTGGAATCTGATATCCAGAGAAATTTGCACAACTGCCTGTTGGATACGTAATATGGAAGACCAAGAGCAGTTTAGTCTTTGAAAACAGTGTTCCATCGTCGTGGCGGTCTACCGCATGAGATAGCGCTTCTCGCGCATGTAATGTTGCAACTCTATTTCTCGCTTATTTAATACAACGCTGGGAAACCGGATCTTTCAAAAAAAAGATGAAAAATACACACTTTAGAGAAGAGGTGGCGTTGGTATGCATCAAGGTCACGAGAAAAATCAAAGATAACCCTCAATTTGTAGATAGAGAATTAATTACCTCTAGTGTACTTTTTCTTTTCTTTTCTCTCTCTAGGGCAACTTTGTTTATCCCATATCGGTAGGGGCCTTCCCTGCTGAGTTCTAAAAAATCCTCAAATGACAATGGTACCAATAGATTAAACCTGATTAAGGTCTTTCTCCTCAAACTATGGTTTCCTGTGTTAACAAACTTTGCCAAATCTAGGCATTGACATGATGTAGAATGCACTATATTTTGGTACAAATGTTTAAAGTCACAATACACTATTTTGCATGACGGAGAGAGTAGAAGAAAGATGGATTCTTCGGTCAAAAAAAAAGAAGAAAGATGGATTAATTGCCTTAGCAATATATATAGGCCAGGTTCTATAGCTAAAAACTTTATTTTGGGTCCCATTCAGCCCTTTTATGTGGCCGCTTTCCTCCTTCAGTATTATATAGGATTTGCCATGACATGAATTCTAATCTATGTTCCTTTTTTTTGTTAGGCTTGTGAACGGGTTGTTGCACCATTGGACTTGAAGGACTCAAAAGTATACTGTCTCTATCCTTCCCATAATTTGGCGACGGGGATCTGCATTGACTATAGCTGTCCGTACGTCACTCGGAAACAAAAAAATAATTCTCAGATATAGACGTACCACACATGTTAGTTGTGCAGAAATGATACGATGATGTCGTGGGCTACAGGGTACTAATTGGGCACGGTGGAAAGCAGCTTGACAGCTGCTAGTACATTATTTGCACTTAGTGACTTCATATGCCTAGCTAGTCTCTTTTGTAAGACTCGATCTAACTACCATGTTGTTTCTATCTAAAAGAATTACATACAAGAAGCTAGGAAGCTAAAAAGGATTGAACAGAAGAAGACACAAGATGGAATGAAAAGAGGTTTGACAAACGTACGACGAGCTCAGTCAGCTAGTCTGAGAGACGTGGCCCTATTTGGATGCATGGTAAAAGTTTAGCTTGCACTTTTTTTTAGAATTACACAGTACAACGCAGACGCCCACAACATGCACGCACACTAACCTCATATGAATACACATACGTAAACCCTGCCCCTATGAGCACCTCCGAAGGACTGGGCAACCGGCAGATCTAGAGATTCTCAAAATTGGGCTAAAAGTGTCTTGGGTGGTGCGAAGGCCACTTCATACCCCCACCCACACCACCCCCTGTCGTTGTCGCCCATCCTGGCTGTGACTTTTGTTTCTCTTGCGATGGTGCCCTCTCCCACGACGCCGCCATGGCCTCGACGGCGCCCCCTCCTGGAGATGGCCGCGACGGCACGTTGCCCATCTCCTCCGCCGCGCATCACCGCACCCTCCTCCCCTGTCGCGGCGTCCTCCACTAGCGGCAGCTTCCTCTCCTCCCCGTGCCCTCCTCTTTGGCTCACCGGTCATGACGAATGGCTCCCTTCCCACCCCGCCAACGACGGGGGATTTTAGGAGAAGGGATTGAGGGGCAAATCAGTCATTTTTAAGATGGAGACCTTCACTTTAGCCATGGATCCAAACACCCTAGTAGGACTAAAGTTAGGAGCTAAACTTTAGTCAATGGCGAAATGGATCCAAACACCACCTGAGTTTGCTGAGCAGTGAGCATGCGCCAACAAGCAAGCTAGCAGGAGTGGAGTCGAGAGGAGAAGAGCGTACGTGGAAAACTGAATTGAAGAGAAAATTCATCATCATCACTTACGAGGACGTGTGTGGGTGAAGACATCCCAGTTGCTGAGGCCCTTGTTGTCCTCCACGTACCCGCCCTCAATCTGCCCGGGCAACAACGGCTCGTCGAAAGCAGAGCAGGAGGTTACACGAAGCTAGATGGAGGAAATTAGCATGCATTAGCTAGAGACCCTGACCCACGCGCACCTGATACGCAGACGTGACCGTCCCGAAGAGGAACCCGGGCGGGAACTCGCCCCTGTCAAGCCCCCGCGCGGCCGGCGGCGGCGTCAGGAGCATCGCCAGCGCCACCATCGCCAGCAGCACCGGTATGGTCGTCATTTCGCGCCACCTCGCTCCGTGTCCTTGCTGTGCTGCAGCTGCAGTGTGCAATGGTCTGCGCAGGCAGTGACCGGGTGACTGCTGAGTGAGCGAGACATGAGAGTGAAGGGCATGATGCGGTCGGGTGGCCGTTTGGTTTCGTGTCGTCATCAGGACATCAGGTTGTTGAATGTTGAGGCTACTGGTGATGACGGGCTTGCATTGGCACCAGCGAAAGTGGGCTTCAGCACGATGGGACGCACGCAGACTCTGCCCACACAGGTCCATAAAGACCAAACCCGCGCGTACACGGCCCACTGATGCGTACTACGTAGAAATTTGAGCTTTTGCCTCTTGTTTGTATTAGGGCAAGCTGTAATAAGAACAGAAGAAACTAACAATCTATCCTCGATACCTTGAATCTGCCGAGAGCCAACTTTTCTCGCACGGAAATGTATGTCAAGATCAACATGCTTGGTCCGTGGATGATGCGCGCACAGGGTTGGCCGGCGCCATGTCAGACCAGCTAGGTTCGGATACCAAAAAGCAATACGACGGTAGCCTCACAGGCTGTCAGAGCAGCCTGCAGAGAAGCTCACTGCTCCATCTGACAATGTTGCTGAAGCCACCAAGGGGAGAGTGAAGATTGGTCACGTAGCTCTTGCTATCGCTGCTCATGGCCGGCCTCCCTCCCTCTCTCCCTCGGCAGGCTTGCACAACTCCCTCTCCTCACTCGTCGCCAACCTCCCTCCCTCAGCCTCTGCACAACTCCCTCTTCTTGTCGGTCGCCAGCATCCCTCCCTCCTTCCCTACGACACTCTGTTTCTCTTCCTCTCCCTTTCCTCCATGGCACAACGAGTTATGCGGCTTCTCTCCCTCTCCCCCATGGCACTTCCGGTGAGGTTGGCCTCCCCCGCGGTGGATACGGCGACGCCGGCCTCCCCCGCGGCGGATCCGGCGAGGTCGGCCTCCCCCGCGGCGGATCCGGCGAGGACGGCCTCCCCCGCGGTGGATCCGACGAGGTCAGTCTTCCCCCGCGGTAGATCCAATGAGGATGGCACGAGGACGGCCTTCCTCGTGGCAGATTCGGCGAGGTCGGCCTCCCCCACGGTGGATCCGGCGAGGACGGCCATCCCTACGACGAGGACAGCCTTGCCCGCGTCGAATCTCGGTGAGGACGGCGGTGAGGATGGCCTTCCATGCCGCGGATCCAGCGAGGATGGCCTCCTCTACGACGACTCCGGCGCGGCCGGCCTCCTGGCGGTGTTGTCTCCGGCGAGGACGGACTCACCGATGATGACGGGCTCCCTGGGCCCTATGGATGGGCTTGGCGCATTTCTGTTTTTTTATTTTTTTCTGAAAATGTTTGCCGAGTGGCCCTGTAAAAGGCACTCAGCAAAGTCCTTTAGCGTGAGAAATTTTCCCGGGGGCCCTTTGCCTAGTGCCGCACTCGGCAAAGCCTTGGCCGAGTGCAAAAGCACCCGACAAACTGGCTGATTCCACAACCTACTTTGCGTTGTTGTTGCCCTTAGATCACCATGGCTTTGGGATGACATGAAACTCCCGAAGAAGGTTTTGGAGCCGGTAAACACTTTGCGGTGGCGTTGGCGATGACTCGGTATGCACACCTGGTTCATGGTGTAGGCGGTGTCTAGACGTGTTAGGGTGATGTTGAGGTAGAAGAAACAGCCGCCACCACCAAAACACAAGGAGCTGCTGCCCGTCGTAACTTTTGCTCCTCGCTACCGCCACCGCCGCCACCACTACATCTAGGGCTCCTCTCCTCCCTCTCCGGTGCGTCTACTAGCCGGAGACAAGAAGGGGAGGGCGACCCCATATTTTTCCCTACAGTATTTCTAGTTTCTTAGGATTTAGTCCAAATAAATGGTCTGACCGAATCAGATGATTGTCGGTCCAGATCCTGTTTCCTACGACAACTTCGGTGATTGCCACGACGGGATCGCCGATGCAAGCGTTGATTTCATCGGCAAACTTTCAACTTTTGGACTTTATCAATGGGAGGGGTGCTTCTAGCCGCTTCCAATAACATATAGAGATGAACATTCTTTTTTTATCGAATACGCACGAGAATGTGCGTATCTTTGTATTAGAAGAAAGCAAAGGTCTTAGAAGAAGTTACAAAAAGCCAGTTACAGGCGAGCAAAGCAAAGCATCAAAAGGATTACATTGCTGAAACAAACCAAAAACATTCTACCATTCTATCGCGGTCGACGATGTCATCAGAAACTCCGTTCAGAGAGCTGTCGAAGACCCGCTGCGCCAGCTTGGATCCATCGGTCTGCTTCAAGTTTGATGAGTTGAAGCACTTCTTGGATCGATAACGTTGCTCCTCTAAAGCAACGCGCGTTCCGTTCCTTCCATAATTGCCAGGAGATCAACGCGAATAGGCTATCGATTCCTTTCCTGTGACCTGGTGCCGTGGAACGCAACCTTCGCCACCAAGAGATGGTCGAACGTGCATGAGCTGGAGTCATCAAGTTGAGCGCCTGGAGGGCATGAAACCAAATTTCTCTGGAGAACGGGCAAGCTGCGAGAATATGATCGATGGTCTCGTCTGCTTGATCACAGAGAAAACATTTGGTGTGCGTAGGCAAGCCATGTCGTTGTCTACGGTCCGCCGTCCAGTGCCTGCGACGCAGTGCCAGCCAAAGAAAAATTTTGATCTTCAACGGCGCCCAAGATTTCCAAATCAATTTGTGTCCGTTGAAACTGACTGAGCCGAGGTGGAGCATGTCATATGCAGACTTAGCGGTGTATGTGCCGTGTGCTGTCCATCTCCAAACGATCCTGTCCGGCTGATCATTGAGTTGGATGTTGGCGGTAGCATTCCAGAGGTAGACGAAATCGGTGATAGCCTAGGTGGACATGGCGGCGTTGTAACCTTGTGTCCAGCCTCGATTGTGAAGCCCCTGTTGCACTGTCAATCGGCGCTTAGTTTGAGTAGGGACTAGCGCATAGACACATGGCGCAAGGTCCTTTGGGCTGCGACCATCAATCCATGAATCCTCCCAAAATAGAGTCTTGCGCCCATTCCCGACGATCTTGATGGTGGAAGCCTTGAAGAAGGCCTGCACTTCACGGCATGTTTTGATTGGGAGTTCACTCCAGGCTCTTGATTCATCTGTGTGCTGCAACCAAAGCCATCTCACTTGGAGAGCATAGCCAACTAGTTTGATGTCTGAAATTCCTAGGCCACCCAAATGTGTAGGACGGCAGCAAGTAGGCCAGGCAACCATGCACTTGCCTTGCACAGATTGATCTGAGCCAGCCCAGAAGAACTTTCTGCAAACTGAATCGATTTCTTTCCTCGCCCAAGCCGGTAAATTTTCTGCCATCATAGCATAAATAGGAACCGACCGCAGCACCGATTTGATCCATACTAGACGGCCGCTCCTCGCCATCAGTGATCCTTGACACGGAGGAAGCTTCCTCGCAACTTGCTCGACGGAGAGATGAACATTCAGAGAAGAAAGGTTCTCTTTTCAAACAATTCTCTGTTCTTTTTATTCAGTGAAGTAAGAAGAAGAGGACGTTGCGTTCCATGTACACAGGAGGGTATGTGCTCAACCATTTTTCAGGGAAGCCATTAGAATAATTGCCAGTGACGTCATTCTATTGGACTTATTATCTATGAGTATTATTCACACGACTGAAATTACCAATGAATGGTTCATTATCTATTGGACGTCGTGCTGATTCTGCAAGAACTTCTTGAACCACTGCGCGGAGAGCTTTGGAGTCCGTTCCTGTGTTTTGTAATCCACATAGTATAGTCCAAACCGGATAGTGTATCCAAAGAGCCACTCAAAACTGTCAACCAGAGACCAGACGAAATAGCCACGAACATCAGCTCCACTCCTAGAATAGAAATTACACTCTGTATTATGTTAATTAGGACCACTTAATCTTACAAATCTTATAAACAAAATCATCATACAGCTGACCTGATAACTTGGGCAAGTTTTGTCATATAGCTGTCTAGATACTTTATCCTATCCTTGTCACTGAGCCAATCATCCACACTAGTGTAATTATCTCCACCCTGTCCATAGCCTGTAGCAGTTTTAGAGCAACAGTATATCTGATTAGAATAGGAAATATGAAACAAGTAACAATGACATTTTGATACCATTTTGCGTGCTTATATATGTACCATTTTCAGTGATGAACATTGGCAGATTGCTGTATCTCTCCATGATGTAGGTGACTGTCTTCTCTATCCCATCAGGGACATCGTAGTAGACGGGCATTGCGGTCTGCAAGCACAATGAAGCAGATTCAGATATATGTATGCCAGCATTTCATTTTAGTATTTCTAGTATATGTGTAAATCCACTAATTATTGAAGCAACGATGATTGTTTAATTTTACCGTAAAATGAACTTACCGGGGCTCCAATGGGAACTCCATTCCTTTCCCCAGTGACGGCTACTAGGGCGTTCAGACTGTACTGCACCGTTGCACAGTTACCTGACAAAAACATGCAGTCCTTGGCGTACAGGCTCGTGTAGTGGTTTATGCCGATGAAGTCCAGGCCGTAGTTCAGCTTCTTTCGATCTTCCTGTGAGAAGCTCGGCAGCCTCTCACCTAGAACCCGGCGCATCTCCGGAGGGTAATCGCCAAAGACTAATGGATCAAGGAACCTCCAAATCAAAGGGGAAACGTAGGATAAATTTAGCCATATCACAAGTAAATTGATGCTTGTCAGGCATGTAAAACAACAATTAATAAGTAGCTTGAACTACTACTAGACTGATTGATATCTAGTTGTTTACATTTGAAATTCTTTTATTTCCTTACCATGGAGCATCAAACGCTAATGCTCGTTCAACCGCCAGTCGGTCCTCGAGGGCATCTTCCTCAAATGGCTCGTACCAGATGGTGCACATCGCAATGCCAACCAAGCCATTCTGTTTGCTCTGATGATTGATATATATAAGATTTCGCGAAAAAAAAAATATCAGAAAGCAGGAAGCGACCCTTTAACATGAGCAGGCAGCTCACAACCCTGAGGATGACTACTGGCTGAATTAACAGTAGCACACACCTGGTACTTTTTCTTGTATATTTCGATTGCAGTGGCATGGGACAATATGACATTGTGTGCAGCCACGTAGGGCTCAAGGTCAGAGTTGCCATGAGAGCAGCCGTATGCCTGTGAGCAACGGCCGGGTGGGTAGGCGCCAAGGGAGGCACATTGTGAGAGACCTGGTCTTTCCTGAATCTGAAAGACCCTCCTTCATTGATTGACACGTGCCCTGTACAACAATCTCAACGCAAACCATCAACAGCATACTCACGTCACCGTTAACGACGCCGTAACTTACTCCATCCGTTCAGATCTCGTCCAACCCCAGGAGCTGAAGGAGTCCGCCACCAACTCCATCCGCATCTGGAGACGGGAAAGGAGAGAGGAAAATCGGCGTCGCCGTCGCGGGCCCACTCGCCGGAGCACGCGCGCGGCCGAGGCTGCACGCGGCTCCGTCGAGTGGCTCCCCGTCGGCTAAAAAGCAGACGGCGCATGAGGAGACTCTTCGCGGCGGCGGGAGCAGGGGAGGGGCGGAGGATCGGATCGGCAGCAGCAGGAGCATTGAGCGATGGCGGCCGTGTAGGATGCAGCTGGACTCCGCCGGCCGCCGCCTAGCTGCTGGTTGCCGGAGGCTTATGGAGGAGTCTGGGAGGGGGCGTCGCCTTCAGGCCCCGGCAATGATTCCGCCCGGTCAAGCAACCTCCGCGCCGTCAGGAAGAGGCCTGTACGTTTCCTGCACCTTTCACTCTCTTGCGGCTACCCAGAGATGCTTGCTTCCTGCCGCCGTTGTACAGCCTCGATTTGCTGAGTTCTCAAATAGATTAAGCAATTTGCAAACGTTGATGCAATTAGGACGTAAGGCCATGTACTTTGCCTAAATGAAGTAAGGCCATATACAATCTAAATTCCGTTGTCTTTTCTGTTCTTCCTCCCAACAGCGAAGAAAACAAAGAACTAGTGATAAGTACAAAATGGCTATGAGTTTCAAATACTGGGACGATTGCTTGGATCCAGAGGATATGAAATTAAAGTGGCAGGATCCTATTGCAAGTAAAGAGTGGAGTGATGCTGGGGAAGAGCAAGGACAGAAAGTTCACCTATCACGAGATGATGAGTAGTCTGTTGAATTCCATGATATTGGTAGTAATAGGTCTAGAATAATGGAATCACACTGAAACCTGCTAAATAAATGACCACTTCCCAACATGTAATTCTGCTTTTTTTCAACATTTCAAGTATGTATATCTGTCTGTTACTTGGTTCATTTGACCAAAACCAATAATTGCATTTGTGTAATGGCAGTATGGCACTCAAAATTCCTCAAGAAGGCTATCAGTGTCAGCCACCAAAATTTCACTCAAGTTTACCGAACGTAACGAAACTTTATTGAGTTGCCAGCCATATTGTAGTATTTGTTCTATATATAACAAGGTTTTTTTACTGATTAAATCACTAGTTAGGAGTATTTATTGTAAAGATATTTGAATTAAGTTTGCTAAGGCGCTAAGCCACGGTATGCAGTATTAGTTCTATTTCTCTCTGTCCAACAAGTAGTTGCATTTCCCTTTTTTCTCTGTAGTCTCATGTCCAACCGTGAGTACTGACTGCATGCTAACTTATTGTCATGACGCATTCGCTGTAATGGTTCTCTGTAGTCTGAAGATGATACTAAGCAAATGATGTGAGACAAAGTGGTGATATGTTCACCAATCTTGTTATCAGTAGGTATCACTGTGGACTTGCTAAGTATGGTCTTTCTTCTTGTGCAGTATATGATAGGCGCTCTTGCTGAAATTGCAAGTGGAAGGAGATTCTTTGTAGATACCTATGATTGCAAGGTCTTTCTTCTTGTGCAGTATATGATAGGCGCTCTTGCTGAAATTGCAAGTGGAAGGAGACTCTTTGTGGATACCTATGATCGCAAGACTAAAGAAACCAAGGTTGGCATAACGCAGGTGGCACCTGAAGTTGGTCAATGGCTTTGGAGGTAATCATGAAACCTTATTATCACGATTTAGCAACTATCTTTGTCTTTTATTGAAACAACTTTGCAGTTATTTTGTAAGAAGAGATTAGAGCTATTCTTGAAAGGGGATAATCAACACTATGAAGTATATGCTTCTCAAAGCTCATATATGTCTAGAAAATGCATACGGTTGATGGGGTATAATCATTTGCGTCTCTGCCAAACTGATTTATTCACTTCTGGCAATACCTCCACATTTTAATTCTTCACACCCTGATGGACGAGGATGCTGCTTGCTACACCAAGGAACCTTCCCAACAAAATAAAAATATAGGCACAAGTAAAATGTGATAGATATTTAGCAATGAGAAAGGCGACATCCTGCTGGCTCCTTGCTTACAGTATATCAATAGCAATAAGAAAGGCGACATCTTGCTGGCTCCTTGCTTACAGCAAGTTGCAAAGTGCATGAATACTAGCACATGAATCATCGTTTCATTTATCAAATTCTAAGCGACGAGAAGCAGGCACTTTATGAAGAGCTTGAAGTAAGAAATTTGTAAATTCTCCTTGGATTGGTGGAATGAACGTGGAGTTATCTCCAAATGGCATCATCATATTGCTTGTTGCCAATGTTGTGGCAGTTGCAGTGGTAGCTAAGTTGGAGTGCCCCTGTACCAATATAGTCTTAGAATGAAAAGGCATTACAAACTGAGATAAATTGTTACTGAAGGAAATTTAGATGTTGGTTAATCTTACATGCTGCTGTGAAGTCCCAGGTAGATCTATATTGGCTGATTGCCTTGATTCATCTACTACATGTGCAAACAATCAGTGGCTATATAGTGAAAATTAGCAGATCAAACAGAAGTTGTCATGCATACCTTTCTTCTTTTTAGTTCTAGGAGCATTCTTCTTTCCTCCTTCAAGTACACTTTTTGATCTTTTAACTGTCGGACCTTTTATATGCGGAGGTACTTTAAATGATATGCGCTCCTCGGCGACCTCTTGGGAACACATAAGAAAACATTGAGGTGCTTCTTTTTCATTCAAGTTTACTTGACTCAGCAAATGTTCGACTTCTAAAGTCAGCTTGTCAAAACCATCATCCAAGTGCTGAAGGACTTTTTGCGAAGCTGCACATTTCAGCGCAACTGATATCATTTTCCGGGAGAGAAGTGCACTCTGAGCTGGTAAGTCCTCACGCTGATGTTGCTTGTTATTAGACGAGGGGTCTCTTTTTGCATACTTTGTCCATCGATTCAGTATGTACCTAGGAGGCAAAATGATAATATTATTTTGGCTGAAGACTCGTAGTATGTGCTTGCATAATATACCTACATGATAGCAAGAACTATTTATATGACATCGCATATACATACAAACAAATTGCATGAAATTTTAATCATTTGCACTTACCTAAACAGTCGTACTTTTTGCACGAACAGAACACTTGCACATCATTTGAATTAAAAGTAACAGTAGCTTCATCCCAACTCCACTCCATGGATGCTACCTTGTATAAGCTTACTGTCCCCTCCTGAGATACCAATGTGCATGAAAGAACAAACTGCCTTTTGAATTCCTCCTCAAAAATGGTATACATATTTCTTGTATATGATTCAGCAGCTGCCTTCAGTAAAGGTAAATTGCCAACACAGAGAATCAGATTTGAACTCCGTGATTTATAATCTTCATACAACTCATTTCCACGAAGCCGTGCAGCGCACTTGTCAAATTCCACCAGGAGTTCTGAAATGGAGAGCTTTCTACGGAAAGTTCTTTTAAACACATTATTCATACCTTCACTCCTTTGAGTGGATGTCATGTCTGCACAAAACGAATCACGGCGGTAGACAGTGGCCCATTTCTCACGTAGTGCATACAAATTTTGCATCCATGAATTCTGTCCAAGTCCATAAGTATCCAATAACTCCAGCCACCTCTTGTTAAAATGTGCTATTGATCTTTCTTCATATACACAATACTTGAAGTCCTTCATAAAATCCTCATCATCAGATATTACTTGGCTGAGGTGTCTTGCAGCATTCTGATATATGTGCCATATGCAAAGGCGATGGCTTGAGTTTGGAAAAACAAGCTTAATTGCCTTTTCCATCGCTGCACACTGATCTGTAAAGATTGTGACCGGCTGCTTTCCAGACATTGCTTTCAAAAAATTACTAAATACCCAAACAAATGAATCAGCACTTTCATCGAATAATAGTGCAGCTCCAAAAATAATGGTTTGCCCATGGTGATTTGTTCCAAGAAAAGGAGCAAAAGGCATCAAGGGTTTATTTGTGTGAAATGTAGTGTCAACACATATGACATCCCGAAGCAAGCATAATCTGTTATGGCCTGACCATCAGCCCAAAAGAAGTTACATATTCGACCATCCTCCTCATCTACTTGCACAGCATAATAGAAAGAAGGATCTTGAACTTGTTTGTTCTCTAAATATTGCAGTAAGGTTTTTGTATCTTGGGCTTCTAAGTATCTTTTACGCTCGCGACCAATGAAGTTATTGCAATCCATCTTCAAGAAATGCACATTCTCAGCTCCACCTGACCATCGCTGAAAAAATTCATATATTTCAGTTGGCCTAATTCCAGCTTGGCGCATTTTGCTAATCATATGCTCATCTGCTTTTGTCATACGCCGCTGCGATCTAAGCATATGTGCCTTGTTAGGGCTTACAAAATTATGATTGTGAGGGAGAATGACTTTCTGTATCTTCCAGATTCCTTCTGGAGAAATGTAGAACTGAACACGAGCATTGCAACATGTCCTTGTTGAAGCTCTTTCTTTCTTTGGTTGATGTTTTGGATTTGTGTTCTTTTGACCTTCATTGCTGCAAATGAAGTACTTTGAAGATAATGTGCCATCTGCTCTGTGTTTTGTGTGGCACTTCTTGATACTGAATCCAACTTTTCCAGCATATGTATTATAAAACCTATATGCATCTTCCTCTGAAGTAAAGGTCATTCCAACCCTTGGCACAAATTCAGTTGAAAGACTTTGTTCATTACCCTACGTGAAACAAAACATACTATCCCAAATCAGTTTATTTGTACTGGATTTGTCCTTAATAAGTAGTAAAGTTTCTTTGTAAATCACTAGGGTATAGAAATGTCTCACTGACCTCCAATTCTGTTGCTGCAATTTGCTCAGATTCCTCATCAGCAGATCTGAAATCTCCATCACCATCTTCAAAGTTGGGAGAAGAGTTTTTGCCCACATCCCTAGGGACAGTGGGCTGCAATATGGAGGTGGATGGTAAACCTGGCAACATTCCATTAGCTAGAAGGTGAAGATCGAAGTAGGAAGATGAAGATCGAAGCTCAATATGGAGGGGGATGGCAAACCTGGCAACATGTCGTTAGCTGGAAGAAGATCGAAGCCCCTGTGCCCTAGCTTTTTGTCTGCTTCCTTTTTTCTTTTTTTAGATCTAGCAGCACCCCCATTTGTGGCAGGAACAAGTAGCAGCTGCCACGTGAAGCTTCTAGTGCAAGTAAACAACCCTTGGTCTGTATCTTCCTATGCAAGACAGCCACTGTACCCGCCGGCCACGAAACGGCATGCATGTTGACGGCGTGAGTAATAATGAAACTATAGCTAGAGGCCTAACTTGCTTTAAGATTGGTGCATATGATGTGTCAATTAAAGAGGTGGGTCTTTTTAGATACGGGAAAGACCAGGTCTCTCACGGCGCGAAGCATGTATCCATTCAGCACTACAACGTTTGGTTCAGCGAGGGTGGTCCAGTACTTGACGCGGTCGCCGAATGCATTGAAGCATACGTCTGCAAAGTGCCCAAAATCTTCTCTGCAAATAATTAAGGTAGCTTAGAGAAAAGTTTCTAAAGATTGTTGGAAAATTGTAACCAGTGTCATCATGATCATATATCAATATATGCATACTGACACACATATATATGTATAGTATAGCTCAAGGAGCAAATTAAGTGTGAACTTACTGTATCTCTGTGCTAAGCCAAGCTCCATATCTGTCTTCGAGCTCTTGTGGGATGTCATAGTGGCTCAACGTCACAAATGGTTGGATTCCTGCTCAAAGTGTTGCATTGTTTGGTAATAGCATATATATGTAACTGACGAAATTCAGAACTCTTTCTGCTTGCTAGTTAGAAGTACCTTTAAGCAGGAGTGAATTGATAATTTTGTTGTAGAAATCAAGCCCCGCTTGGTTGACACTGCCGAACCTCCCTTCTGTCCTCAAGCCAATACAGCAATTTTATGTTTTTTCTTTCTTTCTTTAAACGGATGGCAAGAGATTTTCCGTGATATATTATTACAAAAAATATGGTCGTTTGAGGAGGAGTAATGTACTATATTCAAAGAACTCACTGGGAAGAACTCTGGCCCATGATATGGAGAACCTGTAGGCATTTACGCCAAGAGAATGCATCAGCTCAACATCGACCTGACAGAGCAAGACACATAACTGATTAGTGCAGTACTAGATTATGCAGGACATCATAATTTTCAGTATGTAGGTACACAGTTAAGGCAACGTTGGCACCTCGTAACGGTGATAGTGATCATCTGCAACATCTCCGTTGCTCCCATCTTTGACGCTTCCTGAAATGAAATATATCAACGACTCTTCTTGAGCTCCTTGCAAGGATGACTCATTCCTATTCAAGTGGCCCTGTTGGCATGAATTTTGTGTTCCTCTTTTGTTTAGGCTTGACAAGTACTCAAGGCATATTGTCTCTATCCTGCTCATAATTTGCCTGACAGGGATTTTCTTTGACTAGAGCAATCCGTCGCTCAAAATGAGAAGTTAATTCTCAGATATAGACGTACCACACATGTTCCTCGTGCAGAAATGATATGGTGTCGTGGGCTACAGGGTATACTCTGCCTCGGGAGATCTTGTCAAGATCACCTAGGTGGAGCCTTTACTGCTAGATTGACGCCTAGATTATCATTATTCGCACTTAATAATAACTTGGTTCCTAGTCTCTTTTGTAAGACTGGATCGAACTATGCAGTTTTATTTGCGTCAGTGGTTAGCCTGAGATGGTGAGTTCTTCCATTATCAGAAGAAAAGGACTTTGACTGTGGGAAGCTGAAACCTCCAAGGAACAAAAAAGGCGAAAAGAGTTCACTAAAAGTAGAGACTAATTACGTGTAAGAAGCTAGCTAAAAAGGAAGGAGCACAAGAAGAAACAAGAGGGAAAACAAGTTCGACGTACGAGAATTGAGTAAATCGTGGAGAATTGAATTGAAGAGCTCGAACTAGAAATCATGATGACTTACGAGGATGTGCGTGCGTGAAGACGTCCCAGTTGTTGAGGCCCTTGTTGTCCTCCACGTACCCGCCCTCAATCTGCCTCGCGGCCGGGCAACAAGCAAACAACAACACGTCGAAAGAAGATGGAGGAAACTAACAGGAAAGCATGCAACATAGAGACCCACGCGCGCACCTGATACGCAGACGTGGCCGTCCCGAAGAGGAATCCCGGCGGGAAGTCGTCCCTGCCGAGCCCCCGCGCGGCCGGCGGCGGCGCCAGAAGCATCACCAGCGCCGCCACCGCCAGCAGAAGCACCGGTATTCTCATTTCGCGCTACCTCCGGCGGCGCGCGTCGTCGCTTCTGTCTATGCTTGTGCATGCACTGGCGCACAGGTAGAGGTAGCGCCAACAGCTGATTGAATGCGGAGCGAGTATATAGCTGCCGGCGCTCCGACGCACGATGACGGCGACTGGCGGCCAGCGGCACCCGACGGGAACGACAGCAATTCATTTCACTGTACCGTGTGAATTGTGATGTGGTCACTGGTAAGTGAGCGAGCGGCAGGGCAGATGATTGATTGGATTGGGGAGAGAGAATCATGCGGTGGCGGTTTGGTTTCGTGTCGTCATCAAATCAGGGGTAAACCGGTCGTCGGTCTGGGCCGCTCATCGACGCGCAGCGCTCCCCAGGCACGCATCGATCTGGCTTTGCATCGTCATTGCTTAATTTATGTCTGCGTATGTACTTTAGTCAATCAACAAAGATTAAGATTAATCTGACTAGTACTTGCGTGAGCGCGTCGTAGCTAGCATTCGTTCTCTTCATGGACGGTGGTGTGTCTGCGTGCCAGAAAAATATGACACGGTATTAGTAGTACTTTAGTCAACCAAGCCCGACGCAACGGCCTGCCCGGCAGTTTCATCTGTTCAAATTTTTTTAGGGAAACTACGGGGGGACCAGATCCCCACCTGCTTTTCATTTTACAGTTGCTCAGCTCGAACAAGGCGAGCGATGGAAGGGCGTAGCGGCCAATCCTCATACAAAGTTTTCATAAGAGTACAGTGGGGGAGAGAGAATACAACAAACGACAACACTGACAACAAGACTTAAACAAACTCCAAGGTAAGCCTAATCACAAGCCGAAAGAGGCGGCCAAAGCGCCAACTTGCGCCTCCGCCGAGCAGCATACTCGCCGTTTTCACCATGGCCATTGTGCCCTCCACTGCCCCTCGTAGCTACGTCGCTCCATTGCCACCCTCCCTCTGAGAGCCCGCAAGTGGAGTGGAGACTAAGAGCGGTGTCGAACACGCAAACCTAGGATCACCGGAAGCGACGACCTCCCTTGAACTGATGATGGCATCCTCCAGCACATCCGAGCCCACGTACCGCCATCCAACGTCGTTTAAGGGGAGGAATCCTCAGAGGGGAATAGCGGCAACGGTGGAATCTCCACCCGACATTTGATTTTCTTACACCATCCAGGAGAGCGCCAACGGAGCAGAGATGCCAGAGGAGGACACTCATCGGACGCTCGGCCACGACCGGCAGCCAAGCTAGCCTCACCTAAGAGTGAACACAATAACAACAACAACAACAACAACACGGGGGAGAGGAAAACAAAGGGAGACAGGATCGAGCTGGAATCCGCCCTCCACAATGGCGCCCTCAAGAGGGTTACGATGTCGATAATGTCGCCGCCATCGGCTCCAGATAACTAGAGCTGGGTTTTCACCTAGAGGGGGAGGGACAAACTATGGACATAGGGTAGGGGACTACAACATCGACGTCTCCAAGGAGGTAAACGGCGCCAGTGGCGTCGCCGTCGATTGCATCGACAAGGTAGTGCTTGGCTTTCGCCTAGTCCCCCGGATAACGTATATGATGTGTAAAGAGACAATCTCATGTCGGATCAGTCCAGCCTACATGTCATACATGTGCCCACATTATTAGTTCGACATCTCCATGTCCATGACTTGTGAAACATAGTCATCAACTAATAATGTGCTAGTCTAATATTCATGTGTGTCCTCACATGAACTCCGACCGAGGACAAATATAGAATAACCATACAAGTAAAAGAGTTCCACAAACAATTCACATAATTGCCAATCAATACAAGTTGTCTTTAATGGATATTCAATGGACACATTACATATCATGGATACATGCGGAATATCATCATCTCTATGATTACCTCTAGGGCATATTCCCAACACGAGCAACTATTGGTCGTCGCTACAGAGGACGGCCTTGGGCGACGCGCCCTTCGACCGCACCCCCCTTTTTTCTCAAGGGCGTTGCTCCGACCCCTCCAGCCGGGCCGAACCATCGAGGGGCTACTGTTGGGGGGAGTAACTTCCGCCAGGACCCCCCTACGTAGCTCCGCGGCCCAAGCAGGGGCCAAGATATCCAAGCAAGCCACTCAGTCTCGGGTGACCTTCGCCGAAGTACTACTACCCTTGACGAAGGTCTTCGCGCCCATCTCAACGAGCCAACGAAGGTACGGCTAACCTTCACAGACTCCTGCTTTCATTTGCTTGTCTCGCAGGTACGCAACACGTTGATGAGATCTCCCGAGACCTTCACGGTGGTGGGCAAGGTTTCCCGAGACCTCTGGAGCGGCGGTCCAACGCGTTCGGCGCCAAGGACCACAGGCTGCTTCCGAGCGGCTACGCGGGAAGTCACCCCGAGGCGGCATCGGTGGCCCGACACGTGGAACCCGCGGCGGTCCGACATGTGGCGCCTTAGGATAGGACAAAGGGAAATGTCCGCAATTCAGTTTTGTACCAAAATACCCCTGTTGGGGCCCGCATGCAGTGTGACAAGGGTTGAAACCCTAGTGTAAAAAGCCCCATGACCCTTGGTATTGTCTATAAATACCAAGGGCATGGCATGTGTGAAGGGGGAGGACCCTTCACAATTTTAGTTCCAATTAATGCAAATTTCCTGAAACTGGTCCCACCAACACATGTTTCCTCTGATGCACAGTTGAACCTCACACTCTGTCTGGGAGACCTTCGCCCTCTTCCTCCGGACTCCGGCGAAGGTACGGGCAAGTGTCTATACCAACATTATGGAGGTTTATTATATTGATGATATTGTGATTAAATTGGCTGCCCATAAATCTCACTTAGCCGATTTGCGTCTTGCTTTTGAAAGGATGCGCCGCTATGGTTCAAAGATAAATCCACTCAAGTGTGCCTTTGGAGTATCGGCTGGAAAGTTCCTAGGCTTCATTATTCATGATAAAGGCATAGAGGTTGATCCCAAGAGGATCGAGAAGATCAAGAAAGTTGAGCCGCCCACATGCAAGAAAGATGTGCAGAAATTCTTGGGAAAGGTCAACTACTTGAGAAGATTTATTGCTAATTTGTCCGGGAAGATTATTTGTTTCACCCCCATACTCAAGTTGAAGGATGAATCTGAATTTGCTTTGGGGGCAAAGTAACAAGAAGCATTTGACAAGATAAAGGAATATCTATCATCACCACCGGTTCTTCGTGCACCAAAGAGGGGAGTACCTTTCAAATTATATATTGCTGCCGAAGAGAAAGTCATTGGCGCTGTGATGACTCAAGAAGATGAGGGAAAGGAATATGTCATTGCTTATATTGGTCGTCGTCTTCTTAATACCGAGACAATGTATGCCCATATTGAGAAATTATGCTTGTCACTGTACTTTGCATGTCATAAGATGAGACATTATTTGTTGTCAAGTACATGTGTTGTAGCATGCCAGGCCGATGTCATCAAGCACATGTTGCATCGGCCAATCCTTAGTGGGAGGTTAGGCAAATGGGCATACTCTTTAATTGAATATGATTTGGTCTTTGAGCCATTGCGAGCAATCAAAGGCCAAGTACTTGCTGATTTTATTGTTGAGCATAGCATAAATCTTGATGATGAGATCAATTACATTACTGTTACTCCATGGAAATTATATATTGATGGGTCGGTTTGCAGGAATAGTCAAGGCGTTGGTATTGTTTTAATCTCTCCCAATGGCCTTGTGACCGAGATGCTTAGCCGATTAGATTTCTTGTGTACTAACAATCAAGCCGAATATCTAGCTTGTTATTCGGATTGATTATGTTAACATCCATGGATGTGCAGCATATTAAGGCTTATGGTGATTCATTACTAGTGGTTCAACAAGTTAATGGAGAAATTCAATGTTTGGATGAATCACTACGTTCTTGTCGTAATACTTGTCTAGATTATATTTCTAAGCTTGCTGAATTTAAAATTCGGCATATTCCTAGAGACAAGAATGAAAGGGCCAATAAGCTAGCTCAACAAGCATCCGGCTTTGATGTAAGTAAGCAAAACTTTCATATACAAGGAAAGCCGATGCATGAGGATATCAATTTTTTTGTGCGGGAACAAGTGAATTGGTTCAACAGTTCAATGTGATCGGATTAACCAATTCTTCTAAGGCGTATGCCACTGATGATGTCCCAAATCAGTCTAGTTTAGATTCTAGTAATCCTAATACCGATTTAGAGGATTGGAGACTCCCTTAATTAAATTTTTGCAGGATCCTAGCACTAAAGTTGATCGAACTATCCGGCGGCTCGCATTCCAATATACATGGCAACATGGTGAATTGTATAGAAGAATAGCCGATGGTTTATTGCTAAGGTGTTTGGGATTTGATGATGCAAGAGTGGCTATGTGAGAAGTCTATGAAGGAGTTTGTGGTACGCATCAATTGGCTCACAAGATGAAGTGGTTATTAAGAAGAGCTGGTTTTTATTCGCCTACTATGATTGCCGATTGTATGCGCTACTACAAAGGATGTGAAGAATGCTAATGGTTTGGGAACATTCAAATGGCGCCTGCTTCGGAGCTCCATTCTATTACATCGCCGTGGCCATTCAAAGGTTGGAGGCTAGACTTCATTGGCCAAATACATCCCCCATCTTCAAAGGGACACAAGTTCGTCTTGGTCGCTACGGATTATTTCGCAAAGTGGTGTGAAGCGGTTCCTTTGAAGAATATAACACATGTGGAGGTGATAGAGTTCATCACGGAACATATTATTCATAGATTCGGCATCCCTCAAGTATTGCATACGGATCAAGGGACGTCTTTTATGGCTAAAGAGGTGAAAGATTTTGCTGAATCATAAAAAATCAAGATGGTTAATTCATCTCCATACTATGCTCAAGCTAATGGCCAAGCTGAAGCTAGTAACAAAACCTTGATCAAGCTCATCAAGAAGAAGATTTAAGAGACTCCAAGGAGGTGGCATGAAGTCTTGTCGGAAGCTTTGTGGGCGTATCGCACATCAAAACATGGTGCTATAAAAGTAACTCCTTTTGAATTGGTCTATGGTCAAGAAGCTATGTTGCCCGTTGAAATGAACTTGAGTGCATTCAGATTTGCTAGACAAAATGATTTATCCTTTGTGGTGTACCATGATCTCATGGTGGACAACATAAATGACGTGACCGACAAGAGATTGGAAGCTCTAAAGGAGATAGAAAAGGACAAGATGCGTGTTGCAAAGGCCTATAATAAGAAGGTGAGAAGCAAGTCATTCCAAGTTAGAGATCTAGTGTGAAAAACCATATTACCAATTGGATCGAAGAGCAATCAATTCGGCAAGTGGTCTCCTAATTGGGAGGGTCCTTTAAGAGTGATCAAGGTGATACGCGAAAATTCATATGTGCTAGAGACAATGAAGAGAGAGCGTCTCGATAAAGCAATCAACTTGAGGTATCTTAAAAAATACTTCCCAAGTGTTTGGCAAGAAGCCTAGTGCTCTTCCAAATAATGGCCGATACATGTATCGCCCTTAGAACAAAATGGCCGATGTATACATCGCCCTTAGTCGCCGGCTAGCCGATGAGATCGGTATCGTCGCTAGTTGGTTGCAGGTGAAAGAGTATTTTCAAGTTCATCGACTAATTCACTTGAAAACAGGGGGGCATGTGTTGACACTCAAAATTGGCAAATGGAAAGTCAACGTATGTCAACGCAACAATGCAAGGCGAAACGGGCAAGTTTTGGCACTAAAGACGGGCGTCGGACGCGGCCCGGGCTAGCGCCGGACGCAGTCCAGAACACCTCGCGGCGGCCTGGGCGCCGGACGCCGGATGCGGCACGCGGGCGCCGAACGCGCGGTCCAGAGCGCCTCCCACGCGCGCCACGCGCTGGACGCGCCCTGAAGGCGTCGGACGCGTCCGGTGCAGTGTCGGAAAGTCCAATTTGTTTACGAATCGGGTTTTTGGAGAGATCTACTCGTGGGAAACTTGATGGACGAGTTTTGGGAGAGTTTCTTACTGGGATAATACCACCCCCTATATAATTGAGGGGATTATGGCCGATTGAACCCATCCAATCATTCGACAAAAAACACAACAACACAACCAACTTGATCATCACGATTGGTTCATCTTCTTCTACCTCTAGCCCTAAACCTTCTAGTTGCTGTCCGGTGATTCTCTCCGCGAGTTCTCTAGTGATCTAAGGCGCCATCCGCTGGTTCCTTAGAGATCCTCTATGTGCATCCTCCCGATGGGTCTTCCCGGAGGTTGTTCTAGGGTTTATCCGGCCGTCAACGAGCTCTCCATCGGCTTATCGATCTCTAGATCGGTTTGCCGGTCACGCTACGCTGTCGCCACGTTTGCAGGTCGCTTCAAGGCACCTCTAGAGCGTCTAAAGCCCACTACCGGTGCGTTGGCGGATTTCTTCGTGAACACTTAGCAACCCCTTGCAAGGCATTTGTGTGCCACCATTTTTGCCAAGTGTTGTGTCTTCCAAGTTTATAAGCCGAACTTTCTGGACCATATCCTGATGAGCTGCTAAATCTCCTCTTTGAGTTCTGAACTTTTGAACTTAACTCCGTTAACAGTTAGATACTCTACGTCCATCTCTGCCTACCACTGATAGATGTTCTGAGGGAGCTGGGTTAGCCATCTTAGAATCCTTTGCACCATGTCCTATGGAGACCTACTTTACTGCTTAACGACTCACAGTCGTGTAGTGCATTATTAGTGTGATACAATTTTTTTTGCTTCTCAACGACCATATATTTGTTTGTTACGACTGTTACTGTCTCTGATCTGGTCCATGGAGCATCCAATTCTGAGAAATAAAGAAAGGTGAAAAAAATGTCAGAGGACAGGGGAAAAACAGAGAAGCAAGAACAGCTACAGAAGAAACAGGGGAAACTTATGCCACACCAAAGGGGGAAAGGAGAAGAGGTGCACCTTCATTTCATCTTTAACAGTCCATGCATACGTCTAATCCTGAAAAGAAAAAAAAAGGATATTTGGGTTTGAAAAACGGGTAGAGATGAGATAACCGACAAGGAACAAGCAGAGCAAGTAGCACATACATCTTCATTCATAATTATATATACATCAATTGAGGGGGATGACTGGGATGGGCTTTAACGGCGCTCTCCTAATCCCAGCCTTTGCTTCCAGCACCCCATACTTGCAGTCCAAACAATCGCCGAATTCTCTCATTTTGACCACAACTGAGAACTGCAACAATTCAAGATCTACGAGCCCAGGCATAAATCTGACACTGAGAAGAAACAAATGATATTTAGGTTCAAAAAGTGGGGGGGAGAGAGATAAGGATGTACATCTTCATCTCTATCAAAAGATGGTGTACCTTAATTTTTTTGATGAAACTGGCGTACCTTAATTATCTTATACTTGGGATGATTGGGGTGGACTTCAATAGTGTGCCCCACTGCAGCCTCTGCTTCCTCTACCTCTGCCTTGCTGGCGCCTATTAAGAAAATCTCCAAATATTGCAGAAGCAAGAGGTTCCCCAGGCCCAAGTCAAAATCAACGTTGATTTCTCTCGTTCCCTGAACTGCCAAACTCAACACAAGTTTTGAGAGCCTAGGCATAGCACCTTGCTGAAATACCACTCCAAATCCTTGCAACCAGCAGTGTACCAGGCTTGGGAATGAACACGCACCAATGGTGAACCTCCCTTGGATCCAGAGATACCTACGGTCTACCCTCAACACTAGATTGTAGAGAGCAGGCAACTTTCCAAGGATTTCTAGATCCTCCTGCTGCAACACCCTCATGTTGATGTTGAGGAACGAGAGGTCCACAAGGAGCAAGGGATCCACCTTCACCCAAGCAGGCAGCGAAGAAAACCAGCAGGAACTCCCTGCTTGTTCCAAACTACGTAGATGTTGTGGGGCAATTACGACCCAACCGTCCAAGCTGCATTCACCATATCTGATATTGATTTCTAGATTCTGGATTTTATGCAGTTCGTTTAAGCACTCCACCAGGGATGGACCCAACCCATCAGTGTTGCATGAAGTAAGGAACGTAATTTGCAGCACTTCCAGCTCTGTTAGATGGCCTAGCTCTTGTAAGATGTCTGTGGAGTCATCGCGAATTCCTACATCTGAAAGCTCTTTAAGGGATGTCAAGCTCCTGATCCCTTTTGGTACTCTTGTCCGTTCATCTATGCATAGGCGCATCAATTGTGTTAGCTGAACAATAGTTGATGGCAAGCTAGATATAGCATTTCCTTGTCTTACATTTAATGTTTGTAGAGTTTGTAGGTTTCCTATTTCTTCCGGAAGCTGATGAATACCCGTCCATCTTAGTGCAAGGTACCTCAAATGAATCAAATTCCCAAGGTACTTAAGGCTATCGCCTTGTGAAAGATCACAGCCATGTAAATCTAGCACACGCAAAACTCTAAAGCAGTCAAGTGTTGGTACATGATCAATGGTGGATGCAAAGACCATAAATGACCTCACATGTTCTACGCTCAAAGTAGCCTCAGGTTTACCATAACCAGCCTTGCTGTTTTGAACCTTTTTTGATATAGATGAGTGATCCACACTGTTCTGTATTGTAACAAAATGTTCATCATCACTTGACAACAAAATGGTAAGATCAAACAATCTATCCGGATCCAGTTGAACAGCATCATTATTTTGAAGGGATAACCTTCGGACCTTTTCTGAAACAGATGAGTGAACCAAATTGTTCTGTATAGAAACAAAATTTTCTTCACATGACAAGGAACGGATAAGATCAAGCACCATATCATGTACATTGCAAGATTGGATCATGCCTGTAAATTTGTTATATATGGGTTGGATCATGCTTCTATTTATGAGCTCATTGAAATAATTCTCCCCTATTTTAAATAGACTCTTCTCTTGTCTTCCAGATTCGATAAAACCTTCAGCTATCCACAACAATATCAAGCGATCTTTGGAAATTTCATAATCTTCTGGAAACATACTTAAATATAAGAAGCAAGTCCTTAGATGAGATGCCATATCATAATAGCTGAGTGACAAAACTCTTCTCATATTCTCTACATTATTATTCTCCTGTAGTCCAGCACCAATAGAGTTGCACACATCATACCACTCCAATTTGTTTCTTCCTCTATTAACCAACAAACTAGCAATCGTAATAATAGCTAAGGGGACACCATCACATTTCTTTAGTATTCTATTTGATACCTCTTCAAGCTGTTCATCACGGCAATTGTCTTTGTCTTCTTTGCCAAATATTCTTGCATTGAGTAATATTCTAGAGTTATCAAAAGAAAGGGGCTTCATCTTATAAGTAGTGCCAATTTGCTCAGCAATAGTGAAAATACGAGTAGTTGTGATGATCCTATATTCAACATTGTCATCGGGTAGAGCACATCTGATCATTTTCCAATATGAGATTTCCCATATGTCATCAACAACAACTAAGTACCTTCACATGTTTATTGAGCAACAAATTAAAGGGTCATGCCACTAATAACCAAGCTAAGAAATAAAATTATAATCTTTCTTATATGAATTGTGCATATGTTATATAACTAAGGGATAAAATGTTGATTAATCAGTATTCACATTCATCGGCAAGGGGGAAGAAGTGAAAAGAAGTGAGCGCTTTGTGCTTGCAATGTACCATAGCAATAGGTTGTGTGCAAACCTCTTGCAGTGGTCCAATAGCTAGCCTAACTTTTACATCCTTGTCCTTTATTTTATTAACCTTTAGAAACATGTGAGCGCTTACTTGACCACCAAGCTTAAAGTTACTATATACTATATTAGTTCCAAAAAAAAAGGTTAATATCTATTGGGCTTCCCTAAATTCTTCTTTCTAAAATTCTGCATTCTTATTTTTGAAATCCTTTTGATATGAATTTCATAGCTATACAAAATGTGTTGTATTGATATTCAATAAATCTACACAACTGGATGGATGTAGACATTTTGGAACAGTGGATGTTTATTTTGTTTCTCACAACATCGCATATTGCAGGTACATATTTGTCCAAGTCATTGGGATCTTCAATTTTGAATACAATGCCAAAAGTTTCTAATCAAAACTCCAAAACATATATTGTTGACTAGTTTTGTGTGATACTGCCTATTCTCTTTGTTTTCGTGCGATACTGCCTCCATTCTATTTTATAAGGTGCACATGGACATCAAGATTTAAACTTCAAAATCATTGAAAAATAATTTGACTATGAGTTTTTAATTATTCTAACACAAATTTGATACGGTTAGATTTGTAATTACATCTACTTCCCAATTATCATAAGTTTATAAGTATAAATAATATAAAATAAAATAAATAGATAATAAACTGTAATTTAGGAGGACATGCCATGTCAGAGCTCTGCCTTATTAAACATGAATGAAGGAGTAGATCCTTACCTCTTCCCCCGAAGGAATCCTCTTAGATCATCGACAACATTAATACTTGTAGTACTATAGTTGGCTAGTTGATGGAACATGTCCTTGAATAATCTTTCCATATCAGGAGTTTGAGACACCGGTACAAAGGCTAAGCAATCAAATTGTGATCTAAGCTTTTCGTACACCACATTAGCAAGAGTTGTCTTTCCCAGACCACCGAATCCCACAATGGAAACTATCTTGTTTTGCTCCTTGGACACTCCACTAGCTTCCATCAAAATCTTGATTACCTCGTCTCTTGACTCTTCAATGCCAACTAGGTTTGTCACCTTCTCATACCGAACCAAAGCACGGGGATCAATTTTAACAGGCTTATCAGCATTATGTTTGACCATGTACCTGCGGCGCCGATCATGAACCTCTGTGACACGACGCTTGATGTCTCTGATGTCAACAGCAATCTTGCGGCGGATCCTAGGCTGCATCAAGGAACCAAGGATCTTGTCAATGAACTTCTTGGCAAAGCCATGGTTTTTGGCTCGATGATGGCCCTTTACTTGCACCATGAATTTGTCAATGTTGTCCTCTATGTCATAGGACAACTCTCTCACATTCCTGGCCCAAATCTTATCCCCGCTAGGAAGCTTATCAGCTGGAGTCTTGGAGAAATCGTCAAGCGCAGCCTTCATGCTCTCAAGCTCAGCATGGAGGAACCTAATCCCCCCTTTCACCTCCTTTTGCAGGTTGTACTCGTCGGCAAGCAACCGACCAAGCTTGCGGAGGAGGCTCGGCAGTGCCCCCAACACGACCTTCATTATTGATCCTCTATGCGCAGGAAGGAGCAAAGGCTGCAGTAGGGGGGGTATATATGTATATATGTTTTGTGTGCAGCGATTAGTGTGGTGCTCATGGTTAAATTTGTATGAGGTCTATCTATAGAGCCTAGAGGAGATCGAGCAGCAGGGCCTCAACCAATAGTAGTTGAGTTGAGGTCCCTATCGTTCTACGGCTGGCAGAACGCGTCATTGCATTGGATGAGCCTCCGCGTCATATGGCATAGACATATAGTTAACACTTCACAAAAAAATAGTATTTGTACCACATAGTTAGTGCCGAGGCACCAGCTAGTTGCTCGAATAATTCCCTCTCGGTTAAATCGCGGATATGATGCGTGTTTTAATTTCCTCTGCATCCAAACAACAGCTCTTCTGATATACTGAACTACTGCTATTGGCAGCTTATGGTCATGGACTTGGTGTTATATTTTAGTATAAAATAAACATATCGGTCGGTTATTACTAGGTGGATCGGCGGCGACACCCTCGAGGAAAGCATCTCAAATGCATAATGATTTTAAAATGAAAAACGATATCTTTATATTTTGGATACAAAATGTACAAGTGGAAACTGGCATGGTGCAAGTCGATATTTTAGACCAAAGACCATTGGTCCCGCTTTCTATAGAAAGCAACCAAGGTTTTACGCTGGGGTCACTACTGGAATCGACATCTTTGCCGATGGCGGGCAGCCGTCGGCAAAGCCTCGTTTGCCATCGGCGAAGGCTTTGCCGAGGGCAAAGTGCCGGGCTTTGCCGATGGCCACGTATCAGGCCATCGGCAAAACTTTGCCAACGGCCACGCAGCCATTGGCAAAGACGACGTGAAAAAATACATAAAAAAGCGGGATGAGCCCATCCGCAGGCCCGGCGAACCCATCGACGGGGTGCCGCCGCCGCCGCCCGGATGAGGCCCGCCGCCACCGTCGTCCTCCAGCAGGAGCACCGGATCCGCCATCCCGTCGTCGATCCGAGCCGGAGGAGCACCGCACCCTCGCCTTAGATCCGGCCGTTGGGGCCTCTACTCCACCACCATGGCCGACGTTGGAGGTGGAGGTGGCCCGCCGTGGCCCCACGCGCGCCGCTGCTATAGGGCCCCCGCTGCCTCCAGCGCCTAGCTCCGCCACCGGATCCACGCCGCCATCACCCAGATCTGCCGCTCCAGAGCACTGGGGAGCACGGCGCCTGACGCCATGGGTGGCCGGAGAGGAGGGTGCGGTGGAGGCGGTGAGGTGGGCGGCGGACGCCATACGTTAACTATCTTTGCAATTGTAGTATCATGCTGTTTTTGAAATTGATGCCTTTGATGCCTGCTTACGGTCATCATTGTAATCGTTGTGCAGGGTCGGGGCATTTTCACCTCGGATGTTCCCACCGAAGACTGGCCCCATGGCGAGGCCCAACATTTCGAGCGCACGGTAAGCGAGCTGCTCGATCGGTACCGGGCTCAGGGGGACGAAGACAGCTCGAGTGAGCGAGGGTCGTCCGATCACGCCCTGACGCCACGGGCTCAGAGGGCTCAACGCCGAGTGGCTGCAAAGCGGCCGCAGTCGTGTGCCGGTGCCAAGAAGAAGGGTGCCATCAAGAGGAGGAGGGCACTGATCTCTGAGTCGTCCTCCGAGGACTCACAGGATCTTCTTCCCTTGAGCCAAGTGTTCAAGAAGGCCCGGGTGGAGGCGCCGTCAAGTCCGTCGTCACAGGCGGCGAGCCCTGCGGGCTCCGTTGAAGGGAGTGGGCAAGCTGCGGCGACGCCGGCCAGCTCGCTGAGGCCAGAGCCATCGGGGCGGCAAGGAGAACAGGTCGGCGCAGAGGAGCACACGGAGTCCCTTGCCGACGACATGCAGGTGGAGGCCACCATACTTGCTGAGGGAACCGAGCGGCCCGAGTCGCCGCCTGCTCGCGCATCAAGCCCGCCAGAGGGGCAGGAGCGCGCCCCAAGTCCTGTGGTCCCGTCGTCGTCGACGGCTGGTGCCACTGACGAGGCAACGCCGGAGGGTGATGCCAGGGGAGGTGGTGACGACGCAATGGAGCATGATGCCGTTGCCGCTGCTAAGGCGCCGCCAAGCTCGAGCGGCCCGAGCCACCAGGAGAGTGCCCGGCGCGGCCGGCAACGCGGACGCTTCCAGTCGTCATTCAGCGTGGCCACCAGGTTAAGTGCTACTGCATTTTTAACTTTGTTTTCGTTCTTTTGTGACTCGTAAGAGATGTTCAGTCACTTTGGCATTTTTTATTGCAGCCCTGCGATCGACCAGGAGGCAGAGGATGCCACAGCTGCCGCTGAGCGTGGCCCCGGAGAAGATGTGGCCCCTGTGGACGGTGGAGCCGCAGGAATTTTATGTTTTTTCTTTCTTTCTTTGAACGGACGGTAAGAGATTTTCCGTGATATATTATTACAAAGAATATGGTCCTTTGAGAAGGAGTAGAGTACTAGTATATTCAAGGAACTCACTGGGAAGAACTCTGGCCCATGATATGGAGAACCTGTAGGCATTTACGCCGAGAGAGTGCATCAGCTCAACATCGATGTTGTGATATCGGTGCCTAATGCGGAAGCGATTTCTTGTATCTACCTAGGCGAGGGGCTCAAGAGAGATCACGCAACACACCACACCGGAGACTCGATCGATGTTTGGTAACGGGGTTCGGCTAAGCCTACGTCCCCGGGGCATGCTTACGGGCGCTCCTCCCCGAACCGCGACACCGGCCGCCCGGGGCGCCGGCCAAAACGCCAGCGCCCCCCGCGAGCCTGTCACTGAGTGTTGCCTCTCTCAATGAGCTTAGGTTACAACTGCGGCCCCCTCCTCTTTATATAGAGAGGCCGGGTTACAAGAGCCAATACCTAGCTCACCTAACCCTTTACTGCTAATTACAATACAAGTCCACTGTAACCCCATTAGTACAAATAAATATTCGACACATTTCTAACAATCTCCACCTTGGCGAATATTTCGCCACCTTGAAGTCTTGTCATGCGCGAACAACCATGTACTCCGGACTTGCGTTGTCGACTTCGCCGCTTTACGAACAGCAGCCCGACGAGTTTGACTTGGCCTCAAACCCGCCGCCTCAGGAAACCCTGCTACCATGCATCTCCATCCTAGTGACTCCACCTGCAGCACTACACCTTTACAACCTGTGCCAGCTGCAAATGACAACTTCTCAACCAATTAGAGAATATTACTATCATTTTCCGAGTCACCCACTGATGCTGCAACATTAGCATTTGCTTTCTTCTTTCCTGGACACTCTTTCTTGACATGTCCCCAATCTCCGCACTTGAAACACCGCGACTTCTTCTTCCACTTGCTCTTAGCCTCCACCTTCCCCCTGCTAGGCTCTCCACTGACCAGCAAACCTTCAGCTTGAGGTGCTTCCACTGCAATGTTCTTCCGCCGTTGTTCACAAGCAAGCAATGCTGCAGTAATATCCTCAATCTTGATGGTTTCTTTGCCATATGTCAGTGTAGTAACCACATGCTCATAGGATGGTGGTAAAGAGCATAAAAGAATTATTGCCTTGTCTTCATCATCAACAGTTACCTCTCTGCGTGCAAGATCAGCAACCAACTGATTGAAGACGTTCAAGTGCTCCATGAGATCCAACCCCTCCTGCATCTTCAGCCCATACAACTTCTCGCTTCGATACAACTTGGTGGTCGTGTCCGGACATGTACCGAGTAGCCGCCTTATCCCAGCATTTCCTTTGGAGGTGTTAAATCCATGACATGGAACATGGCCGATCCCGAGAGACAAAGCCGTATGGTTGCGGCGCTTGCAACCGCATCTCCAGTCTTCATCTTCCATCTTTCCCGGCTTCTTCTCCTGCAAACCCTTCAGGATACCTTGCTGAGCTAGCAAATCCTTGACTCTTGTTTGCCACAAAGCGAAGTTGCCACTACCATCAAACTTCTCCACCTCAAATCTGGTACCCGTCGGCGCCATCCTACCGACCCGCGGTTTGAACTTACCGCGCGACCCACCCGCCTTATCAACCGGCTCAGTCAGATCAACCTTCTCCGGGATCTCCTTCCCGGCGTCTGCTCCAACCGGCGTCTCCTCACCGGTATCCAGACTGCTTGCTGATGATCACCTCGAGCGCTCTTGGTCACCACCGAGCTGAGCCTGCTAGCTCTCACCTGCACCGCCACCTGAGCAAACCACCTAGCTCTCACTACCAAATATTTTTGGCTAGCCTTGCTCCTTGGTTTTGCTCTCCTTGCGATGCAATGAACCAGCCCCTCTGCTCTGGATTTATTTCACCGTGTGAGCTACACCATTGCCTAGCTGTTTGCCGTGTCCCGTGGGTGTGAACCAAAGACCAAGACATACATATTGTGCTCCTGCTGCCACTCGTGCAGCCTTGCACACTCCACCACACACTCATGCATAGTTACAGCTCTGCATTCCTGCCTGCACATCATGACTTCGAGTCCCGCTACTGCTCCCAGCAAGCTCTCTGCCTATCGTGTGAACCAAAGACCAGCATGCCAGCAGCACCCACCACCACACAGGCATACATGGTACACACATTAATGCATGTACTAGCAACCCAAATTTTCTTCACAACATGCTACAGCCTCCCATGCATTCAATTTCTTTGCTTGTGGACCATTATCATGCATGCATGGCCTCCTGTACTGCTTCTCCATGCCTCACACGCACACGACACACAAGCACATGAGCATGCAGCCTTTGACTCTCCCTACACTAGGTAAATGCTGATGCTGCCCGATGATGCACGCCTGAGTCCTGACTGCTGCTGCTGCTGCTCTTCATACCACAGCATACTGCACGCAAGCGACCAGTCCTCCCAGTCATTGCATTCACACTGCCAAGACTCCTTATGCATTCATACTGCCAAGACCCCTTGCAAGTTGCGCCTCCTTCCACCTCGCGCTCGAACACGGCAATGGCACACTGTTCTGCTCAGCTCCTTGCCATGGTGCTAGGACTAGAGCAACCACCATGCACCTACACCTCCAAACATGAGATTTGCAGCTCACTGTGTGCTCCCTGTGATCATGTTGATCAGCGCCCTCGTTGCAGCCTCCATCACGCATGCTCGTCCACACGCACCCTTGCCGCAACACCTGCGTCTTGCCGCAGCCCGGTAGAGCGTGCTCCATCGCGCGTTCAGGCCCTGCCGCGACAACGACGCCCTCGCACACCTCCTGTGCACGAGACATGCTGCACCATGGCCAACATCACCGACACCCTCTGCTCGCCATGTGGTGATGCAGCCCCTGTGCTGCACCCGGTCGCACCACCATCACCGTGGTGCTCCCGCGCTCCGATCGACCCGGCTCCCGCCACGTCTGGCCCTGCCGGTCTGGATCGCGAGCCAAGGCTGACGCTCCCCGCGCCGCCTTCGCCGGCCACTGTGTTGGTCTGATCGCCACGTCTGGCCGATCCTTACCGACGTGTAGCCCATCGGATGGTCTAGACCTCCTGCCTAGAGTGTCTGACACCACCGACCGGAGCACCGGTCGCCGCCATGCTCCACCTTGCGTCGCCCTGAGCAGCACCGCGGCACCCGTCGGGCATGATGCTCGAGTCTCCAACTCTTCCCTCACCTCCTAAGATACTCAAATCAACCTAAAGCTCCGATACCAATTGTTGTGATATCGGCGCCTAATGTGGAAGCGATTTCTTGTATCTACCTAGGCGAGGGGCTCAAGAGAGATCACGCAACACACCACACCGGAGACTCGATGTTTGGTAACGGGGTTCGGCTAAGCCTACGTCCCCGGGGCATGCTTACGGGCGCTCCTCCCCGAACCGCGACACCGGCCGCCCGGGGCGCGCCAAAACGCGCCGCCCCCGTGAGCCGGTTTCATCCGAGTGTTGCCTCTCTCAATGAGCTTGGGTTACAACTGCAGCCCCCCTCTTTATATAGAGAGGCCGGTTTACAAGAGCCAACACCTAGCTCACCTAACCCTTTACTGCTAATTACAACACAAGTCCACTGTAACCTCATTAGTACAAATAAATATTCGACACATTTCTAACAATCGACCTAACAGTGCAAGACATATAACCGATTAGGGCAGTATTAGATGATTATGCAAGTCATAATAATTTTTTTTGGAAAGGAAAGTCATAATAATTTTTAGTATGTAGGTACACAAGTTAAGGCATCGTTGGCACCTGGTAATGGTGGTAGTGATCATCTGCAACATCTCCGTTGCTCCCATCTTTGATGCTTCCTGAAATGAAATATATCAACGACTCTTCTTGAGCTCCTTGCAAGGATGACTCCTTCCTATTCTAAGTGGCCCTGTTGGCATGAATTTTGTGTTCCTCTTTTGGTTAGGCTTGACAAGTACTCAAGGTATATTGTCTTTCTCTATCCTGCCCATAATTTGGCGACAGGGATTTGCATTGACTAGAGCTGTCTGTAGCTCAGAATAGAAATGATATGGTGCCATGGGCTACAGGGTATGTACTCTGGCTCGGGAGATTCTTGTCAACATCACCTAGGTGGAAGCTTTACTGCTAGATTGATGCCTAGATTATCATTATTTGCACTTAATAGTAACTTGGTGCCTAGTCTCTTTTGTAAGACTAGATCAAAGTATGCAGTTTCATTTGCGTCTGTGGTTAGCATGAGACGGTCTTTTTTTCGAATTAGGGGGGATTAGAGACGGTCTTCTATTATCAGAAGAAAAGGACTTTGACTGTGGGAAGCTGAAACCTCCAAGGAACAAAAAGGCGAAAAGAGTTCACTAAAAGTAGAGAATGTTATACTAATTACGTGTAAGAAGCTAGCTAAAATGGAAGGAGCACAAGAAGAAACAAGAGGGATAACAAGTCCTGTCCTGAATCAGGAGGGATGACTTCAGCATGAGAGCCCCCAACCACCTCCGTGCTCCCCTCCGACCTTCCACCACCGCCGCCACCGCCCCGACCACCCTCGTCGCCGCCTCCTCCTCTCTGGAGCTGTCTCTCCACGACTCCTCCGCCTTCGAAGACTCGGCGCTCTCATGGTGGGCTCTCGGACCTCGACTTTGGTCCGGTGCAAAGTTCTCGGCTTTAGTATCTCGCTCGGTTTGGTTGTCGGTGAGTCCCGCGTTCCCTTCCTCCAAATCGAGTTCTTGCTAGTGGTCGGTTTCAAAGCAGATCCTCCATTCGTTTGAATAAAGATTCGTTGGGTTGATCTTACAATCTTGCCTTGGGGTCGGCTATCAACTTTAAAGTGAATCATTTGTCGGAATGGATGTTTAGATTTTCGGTCTCCCGCAAAGGTGTTGGTTTCATGGTTTATAGTTTGAAATCCATTTCCGCAAAGCTTTTATGCTCATTTTCACTGTGGGGAAGAGGTGGACCAAATTGGCGTAAGGATTATGCCATTTGGTGCCAGGAAAAGGAGAATGAATGGACCAAAGTTGTTAAAAAAGGCTCCAAAGGCCATGCTATTTCTCCAAGCCGTGTTCAGCACCCAAAGCCAATCTGTTCAGAAGGCTGCTTTATCCCAATAACTATTACGAGAGCTTCTTCTCTCCTTTGGTGGATGAACATAGCTTCACTAGACCGAATCACCGATCTGCTCCCAATCCCAACATCATGAGTCTAGAGTATCAGAGAATTGAGGCTTCATTCGGCAAGCAGAGTTCCTCAGATCGCCGTGTTCTTCGCTGGCTGCCAATTGGGAATTTCTTTGATGAAGCACCATCAATGTTGCAACGGCCAATTAAGATGTTGAAGGCACCATTACAAGAGCCAGTGAAATCAGTTACAGCGCCTTTTCAGGAGAAGGACTCGAGGTATATGAATTTGAATTCAAATCCCCCTAAACCAGTCAGCCCGATTGGAGCACCAGCTGCCGGCCTATCCGAAGCATCCTCTTTTAGCCCAAATGTCTGCTACAATTGCCTGGGCCCGAATCATGTTTGGAAATCTTGCAACCAGCCCATTCGCTGCCAATTCTGCGCCAATTATGGGCACACCTACCCGTTTTGCCTCAACGGAAATCGAGCGCAACAGAGTTATCGGGTGGTTTCCCGTCCTGGAACCGAAGCGGCCCGGAGCGAGGCTATAAATGAAAGTGCCACCCACTCTCTCGACTCCTCCGTCTTCCCCAGAAACAGTGCCTTTCCACCACCACCGCCCAAATCGACGCCGATCACCCCGCCGCCAGTCTCCATGGCGAACTGGGCCTGCGATCCAACCGTGCTCATCCCCGCCGGGTTCACCATCGCGCCGGTGGCCAACCCCTTGCTGCGCCATGAAGTCTACATCTCGGGCTGCTACACCCTCGCCAATGAGGATTTGGCGGTCGTGAAGCTGGACCCGCCGGTGGACAAGGCGAACTTCGTGGAGGTCAAGAGGGCGCTCAAGGCTTTCTTCCACGACACCCACAAGGTTCGAACTAATGGAATCTACCTTCCGCCCTGGGCGATGCGTATGTTCGTTTCCTCACTCCACTGGATAGAGAGCGTTTCTTGGGTCCTGTCTTTCATCATGAACAATATCGTCTGAGAGTCCTCAAACATGATGAGTTGGATAATGCTAGAACTTTTGACTTGGATAGAGAGGCTTGGGTCATGTTAGTTGCTTACCCTGAAGATAAGAAAAATTCTGCCTGCATTGCCAAATCTGTGTCGGGTTTCGGCATCATGGTTCAGTGGCTCGAACCTGAAAATTTGGGTAGAGTTGTAGTCAAGGTTTACCTGCATGATGCTAGCAAGATCCCTGGGTCGGTTAAGGTCAATGTGGGTTTGCCAAAAAAGGGGAAATCCTGGACAATGCCTTGTTATGTCCTCAAGTATGGTGAAGTGTCTGATGTTCCTGATGAAGAGGCTTATGTTACCACTGACCCACTGCACCCAATGCCACCTCCACCTGCACAAGACTGCAATGCTGCTCCTTTGGTTAGTCCTATTGCAAACCCTACTGCTACAAATGAGGTGAGTGCTATGAATGTGGATGAAGGCAGTGCTAGACGTTGGCGTCAGCAGCTAGCACCACCAGTGCATCAGCTGAATTTTGAGTTGGGAGAAGCTCAAACTGAGGGACAGGTTGGTGCTATTGAGATCCCTCCACTGAACGCTGATCATGGTAACTCCCCCTCTGCTCCCACCTGTTGTACTACTTTGATACCTGCTGCTACCAGCATGTTTATATCACACTCTGATCCTATAATTGTAATAGCTCGTGACAGGGACAACATGGTTCCCTTCGTGCCAGAGTACATCAGGAAAGCTGCACTCAATGTTGGGAAGCTCAAGTCTGTCATTATGGATGGTGCATCCTCCTCTGATCCTATGATCACTGTCATCCCATCACTGCTGCGAAAAGAGGTACAATTTCCCATCTATAACACACCGAACCATTCATTCTTGAGAAATCTTTGGTGCTTCCAATCAGCTGATGATTACATGATTCCAAATTATATGGCTGACATCCCACTGATTGTTCATCTCGTGTTGATCTTTGATCCTCAGTTTGGTGATGAGGCTGTTGATAAGCTGGGGCTTTCAGATTGGGAAGATAAGGAGGACACCCCCGAGCCCGTTCTCCATGGTCCCATGGACTATGAGATGGAGATCGAACACGAAGAGGAAGACCACGACATGACAATGGAACATGAAAGTGATTCTGATGTGGAAGTACTCGACATGCCACCGGAGGTATTCAAGTCTGCCAAAAAGAAGAAGAAGGGAGTCAAGATCCTGGACAAGCTGGAGGAGGAGTTTCTGAGGCGCAGCAAGCGCGTGTCAGAGAGGCGTGCTGGTTTCAAGGATGAGGAAAGCGCGATGAAGCACAAGCAAGCTGGAGAGCAGAAGGCGATGGGCAAAGGGAAGGCTAAGGCAGGCTCCAAGCCTGTCAAGCAGACCAGGAAGACCAAGAAGAACAAGAGAGAGGCGATCACTGAAGAAGAAATCATAGAAGCAGTGCCTCTAGCCACCATTCCACCTGGTGGCTCTGAAATTGCTCCTCACCTGAACAAGGAAGTGCTGACAGGCATAGGAGAAGGGTTCCTTCAGATGCAGTCTATGACTGTTTCTGCTGCTCTGCTGGAAGAAGATGACATCGATGTCTAAAGCCCTGAAGTAGTATCTTGAGACAGCCAAGCTATGCTTGGTGTCTCTCCTGAGTCCTGTGTCCAGCTCCTCCCTCCAGTTTATGTACTGGCTAAATAAAATGTTCATATTTATCTGGTGTCTGAGCACCACTAGGAGCTTTTGTTATCGAGTCTGTAAGTCTTGTCTTGTTCAGTTGTGTCTGTGTCAGTCCTTTGTGGTACAGCGTGTGTCGTGATCAAAACTCAAGTTGTCACAATGTTGGTTTAATATATTTAGTTTGTGGTTTGTGTTACCCTTTGCCCCATTTTATCAGTGTTAACTTTGTGGCTGCTGTTACCATTCAGTTTGCTCTGTGTAGAAGCAAACCTGTAATCTCCTACAAGTTGTTTAATGGATAGTCACAACAGATCATCCAAAGTCCTGTTCTGGAATATCAGAGGTCTGAATGCAGAGGGTAAATGGGATGCAGTTAGAGAGAAAATACAAGAAAGTGCTGTCAAGTTGTTTGCCTCCAAGAAACTAAAAGAGAAAGCTTTGACATCTCCTATATCAGAAAGTTTTGCCCCAGAAACATGGATCAATTTGCTTACTTCCCTTCTGTTGGTGCCTCAGGCGGTTTACTCACTTTGTTTGGAACAGTTCCCTTTTCGATGGTACAATCATTCAGTTGCTCCTATGCGATCGGTGTGAAACTAAAGAGCAGACTAGATAACAAAGAATTTTGTATTACAAATATCTATGGACCTTCAAGTCCACCTTTGAAACAAGCTTTCATCACTTGGTTAGTAAACTTTGATACTTCCTCCTTTGATGAATGGGTCTTAGGTGGAGACTTTAACCTGATTAGAAGCCCTGAAAACATAAACAAGGCAGGTGGTGATGTAAATGAATTGAATTTGTTTAATGAGCTTATATCGATTTGGACCTAGTTGAGATCCCATTCGGTGGAAGAAATTTTACACGGAGTAACATGCGGGAAGACCCCCTCTTGGTCAAATTAGATTGGGTTTTCACTTCCAGCTCTTGGACCCTCACCTTCCCAGGAACTTTTGTTCAGCCCCTTGCTAAGAAAACTTCAGACCACATCCCTTATGTGTTACACATTCGAAAAGATACCAAAATCAAAGATTTTCAGATTAGAAAACTTCGGGTAGATCACCCCGAATTCTTGGATGTGGTTAAACTTCATTGGGAGAACTCCCCTTATTATGCAAATGCAGCAAAACACATTTCCGCAAATTCAAACAAATTAGATATGGACTGAAAAGATGGGGAAAAAATTGTCCAACCTTGGCGAGATTGATCTATAACTATAATTGGGTTCTGTTACTTCTTGATGGACTGGAAGATCAGAGAGCTCTCTCTAGGCTGGAAGGTGCTTTTAGAAGACTAGTCAAGCAACACCTGAACAATCTGCAGGAAGCAAGAAAGCAATACTGGAAACAAAGAAATACTGTAAGGTGGGTAATGTTTGGAGATGAGAACTCACATTTTTTCCACACAATGGCCACTATAGCTCATAAAAGAAACTTTATTGTTTCTTTGTCAGACAGTGAAGGAAATTCTATTTCTGACCATGAACAAAAGGCAAACCTACTCTGGACTAGTTTCAAGGAGAGACTGGGAGTGAGTGAATTCACAGGGATCAGCTACAATCTGGAGGAACTGCTAGACAGACATGATCTTGACCATCTAGCTGAAGATTTCACGAGAAAATGAGATTGATTTGGTCATCGAAGTCTCCCTAATAACCATGCCCCTGGCCCAGATGGCTTCAATGGAATGTTCATTAAAAGATCTTTGGTCTATAGTCAAAAATGACTTTGTTAGACTGTTCAATGACTTCAGCGAAACAATTTGGACTTATCAAGTATCAACTCCTCCCTAATTGCACTCATACCTAAAAAAGACAGCCCTGAGGGGGTCAATGACTACAGGCCAATCTCTCTTCTCAACTATTCACTGAAAAGCATCACCAAAATTCTGGCCAATAGACTTCAAGGAGTCATTCTTCAACATGTGCACACCAACCAATATGGTTTCTTGAAAGGGAGAACCATACAAGATTGTCTAGCATGGTATTTCCAATTCCTCCACTTCTGCCATCACTCTAAGAAAGAGGTGGTTATACTAAAACTAGACTTTGAAAAGGCTTTCGACAAAATTGAACATCCATTGATTCTTGAGGTCCTGAAGCACAAAGGTTTTCCAACTAAATGGATCAATTGGATACAAAATCTACTAAGCAGTGGTACCTCCTCAGTGTTATTGAATGGCAATCCAGGAAAGAGTTTTACATGTAAAAGAGGAGTGAGACGGGGTGACCCACTGTCACCTCTTCTTTTTGTGCTAGCGGCCCGGACCCTACTGCAGACAATAGTCAACAAGGCATGGCAACAGGGCACACTCAGGCATCCAATTAGTGACAGTTTTGGTGGTGATTTCCCAATAGTACAGTATACTGATGATACTCTCATCATCCTACCTGGAGATGCAAGAATTCTGTTCAACCTTAAATGCATCCTAAGACCTTTCTCTGACTCAACTGGGCTCAATGTGAATTTTGGAAAATCCCAAATGGTGCCTATCAACATGAGTGAGGAGAGAGCTGCTCACCTCGCAAATACATTTGGCTGCACAGTAGGGGAAATGCCTTTCACCTACCTAGGTTTGCCATTGGGAACTACAAGGCCAACAGTCCAAGACTTCACCCCTATGCTATCCAGAATTGAGAGAAGACTTGGAGGTATAAGCAAACTACTGACATACAATGGAAGGTTGATTCTAGTAAACTCTGTCTTCTCAGCATTGCCCGCCTTCTTCATGTGCTCAATCAAACTTCCACCTCAAGTGGTCAGGCAAATAGACATCTATAGAAAGCATTGTTTGTGGAGCAAGGAGACATCAATAGAAGAGGGACATGCCTAGTAGCTTGGGAAAATGCTTGCAAGCCAAAGAACCAGGGGGGCTTGGTATAATAGACATTGAAACCCAGAATGATGCACTTTTGCTTAAGCATCTAGACAAATTCTACAAACATGCAGAGGTGCCTTGGGTTCAGTTCACCTGGTCAAAACTCTATGCTAATGTACAGACACCTCCCCACCTTAGAAGCCCAATTGGATCATTTTGGTGGAAAGATGTGCTCAAGCTCTCTGAAAAGTTTCAGATTTTTGCAATTTGTCAACCAAACAGAGGAAACTCTTGCTCTTTCTGGTCAGATGTTTGGGTTGATCACATACTTAAAGAAAAATTTCCACAGTTATTTTCTTTCTACAGAAAGCCAAAGTGCTCAGTGAGATTTTTCCTCAACTCTGAAATGGACAGAATTTTCAGCCCACTCCCACTACCACCACTGGCTGGAACACAATTACAGGAGATCAATGATATCATTCAGAACAGAAACTGGGCAGACCAAGAAGAAGACTCTTGGACCTACTCTTGGGGCCAAAACTACAATATCAGAAAAGTTTACAGCCTGCTACAGGGAAGTACTCCTACCTCACCTCTCTTCAAGTGGCTTTGGAAGTCTAGCAACTTGGGAAATCAGAAATTTTTCTTTTGGCTACTTCTGAGAGATAGATTGAGCACTAGAAACATTCTTAGGAGGAAGAACAGAAATCTTGATGATTATAGTTGTGTCCTATGTGATGAAGGCTGTGAAGAAACTAGTTTCCACCTGTTTTTTGAGTGCAACTTTAGCAAGGATTGCTGGGATACCATCTCTATTCAATGGAACCTGAACTTACAACCCTTGGACATGGTACTTCAAGGGAGAGCAGACTTTGGAAGCATCATCTTCAGAGAAGTTCTGATCACTGCTTGTTGGGCCATCTGAAAAACAAGAAACAGCATCATCTTTGACAATGGACAGAGAAGCTTGTCGAGATGGAAGGCAGTGTTCTTGCAAGAACTGGGGTTGGTGTGCATCAAATCCAAATCACCAAAGAAAGATTTGCTCATTGCTCGGAGAGACAGACCTTTTGCTTTAGCCTGTTCCTTTTACTTGTTTTCTATTTGGACCGTGATGGTCTTGTAACTCTCTGTCCTCGCCCTTCCCCCTCCCCCGTAGTTGCTAAGCTCTTCTTAGCTTTTAGTTTCTCTCTTTTTTGGTTTCTTTTCTTTTCGGTTTCAGTTTATCACCGTAACATTCTTTCATTTAATTGAAATACAAAAATAGTAGACGGGGAGACCCCGCCGATTCGATCAAAAAAAAAAAGAATTGAGTAAATCGTGGAGAATTGAATTGAAGAGCTCGAACTAGAAATCATGATGACTTACGAGGATGTGCGTGCGTGAAGACGTCCCAGTTGTCGAGGCCCTAGTTGTCCTCCACGTACCCGCCCTCAATCTGCAGGAATGCATCGCAAGTCACCGATGCGCGCGCGCAGCTTATTTCGAAGCTCTGATTGGCTGCCTTTCGGTGTCAGACCCAGCTGCATGTGTACCTTTTTCAGTCAGTGGACCACACATGCATGGTGTAGCCGGCTCAAAGCATTCGGCTCTTTTCGTTGGCTCCCGTCGATGGCAGGTCGGCTCGTTCACACTCCCGTCTCTCTCAGATTCCCCTCTCTCGGATTCTTTCAATCTCCCGTTGTGCCGCCGCGTCCGCCTTCTCCTGCGAACCCTATCTCCGAGGGCGGCCATGGCTGCGGGGCGGGGGCGGCCACGAACGGATCCCCGTCCATTCTCCTCCCGGGCGCCGCGGCCTCGTCGCACCCCCATGCCCTTGGAACCTCCGCGGCCGTCGTTCGCATCGAGATCGGACGCCGCAGGGAAGGCGCCCGCGTCGTCGAGTGGAGGGCACCTGTTGGCGGCCCTTATCGACACATTTTAACCACCAACTTAAGATAGAAAAGGGAGAATTACATGTTCTTATACGCATATACTTGTGCTATTAACCGAATTCCACTTGTACCTGGAGTTTAGCAACGTTTACAGGAAATACACCAAGTACAGGGGCTTTTACAGAGAAAAGACGCTTTCTGGCAAAGCGTAAAGAGGCACAAGAAGGAGACAGGCCCAATCAGAGCCAAAATGGGCTGAAACACCACACCACCTCGACACACCTGACAGGATGGACCCACCAGCCAAGGTCGGTTGGAGGGCGGCTCCAACCTGGCGCGCTCGCTCCAGGGGCGCGCTCGCGCCCCCCAGACCGACAGGTGGGCCCTGCTTCCTGGAGGCGGTGCCATCAATGCAAGGGAGGGCGGTGCGCTGGTGTTCTTGCCATGTATAGCTCCAAACCGACCTACTCAATATATAAAAGGGGAAATCCAAGCCATTTCACACACACACATTCATTTGAGCCATTCTCCTCTACTCTTGTTCTCTAGCCTAGTCTAGTAGCTTAGGAGCTAGGTTGAGCTATCAAGGAGGGCTTGTCTCCTAGGAAGAAGATCATCACTTGGTAATATACTATGGAGTGTTCTTCCTACTTCAAGTTCTTATTCTTACTTTGTAGCTTTGTTCATGAACTAGAGTATAGTTGCGTTCTTGCTAAACTTGATTCATATGAACAAGACCAAAGTTCTTATGATCATTTCTTAGCATGTTCTTCGTTGTTCTTCATTGTTCATATGATTTATAGGAGTAGAGATCTTGATGAGAATGGGGTAACGGTTCGTCGTTCCTTCGGGTTTGCCTATGTTCTAGCTCGTCCATCCGTAGGATGGGACTCCGCGGGGAATATAGGTAGTTCTCAAATATGCGGGCGTGGTGTCCGGATACGAGAGAGCCTTCGGATATGACGGCTGTTGATATTTCTAACGCCACTCAGTGTTAGGTTGTCATCCCCAACATGGCGCCAAAAATGCTGGTACTAAATAATGCAACTGCTACTAGAAATAAATATGGGATCCGCAAGTTTACGATAATACCGATGTAGCATTTTAACCAGAAGTAATCCAGGTATCGTTATTTATATTTTTACCACTGGGAAGGGAATGCTCTGGATGAGTGATGAGCAATGCACATGCTATAATGGAGAGCTTAACCTTGTCTGTATCGATCATCTCATACAGGGTAAGTGTCACATAAAATATAGGAATGAATGATAAATGACATAAGATAAATGAGAGCGTTTAGCCACATAAAATAATAGTAATAAGCCATCTCAACTTAGCACTCTAAGCTTATAACACTAGCATGGACTATGGAGCTCTAATTGAGATGGTGGCTCTAGCTTCTCTGAATTCTGATGAGAGAATGAACTCTTAAATGAATTAGGGTTTCACCCAGGGGCCAGGGGCTCTGAATATATAGCCCCCTAGGATTAACCACAGCCCTCGGATCAAACCGACCTAAATGGACGATAATTATTCATCCTCAAAGGCGGTGGAGGCGGGATCCACGAGACTCCACCCGATTGGTGGAGGTGGGGAGTCGGCCGACTCCCCCTTGGGTCGGCCGACCGGCCACCCCTCAAAGCCGGTGGGGCCCAGCCTTCGAGGGGTCGCCTTCGGAGTCTTCTAGATTATACAATTTTACCCGTTCGGTCTTTATCTCTATGTAATCATGACATGTGGGCCTCCTTTGGTTCTCTTTTCGATTACCCCCGAAATAGACAATCACCAAAACTCGTGGAATTCCGTCGTGTAACCCCTATATCTAACAGTGAACTCAAATTAGTCCTTTCTCTTCTTCGTTGACGGTATAAAATTGATACTTAACGACCGTCAACAAACTCCCCCAAGCTTACCTTTTGCTCGTCCCGAGCAAAGATAGACTCGTGATGGATCGGGAGTTGCTACAATGCTTTCACTCCTCACAAGTACACATGCATTCAAACAAGAACTCTCCTCCGGATTAGAGTGAACTATTCGACTCAAAACTCACTCATATTACCTTTCACCATGGGGCTTGTAACCGTCACTTGGGTCTTGAGTAGTTGAAAGATAGAACGGTCAAGTCAAGCGCCATGTTTCTCGCTCTTTTGATCAACTATTATCCCGGAGTTTTTGCAAGGTTTGAAATAAAACTCGAGTTCCTTGTATGAACCTTTCAAGGGTCTCTCATTTGTGGTATTTCGGATCCTTTCCAAGGCATAAGTAGTGTATGCCTTCTCTCTTCTCTCGAATATGTGGTATTTGTGGAACTAAGGCATAGTGAAAAGTGCCTTCTCTCTCTCACCCTACTTTCTAATAGGCTTATGTGGAGCTCATAGGTGGGGAGACACTCAAACTCACTTGCATATATTGCACGCTTAAGACATGGATCCAATAGGAACTAAAATAATAATAAAGTCATATGTGCATGTGAATGAGGAAGTGAAATGGGTGATAAGATGATAATAGGATGATGGTAGTATGATGGTGATAAGGAAATGATTATGAAGGGTACTCAACTGGTGAACATCTACTTCTACACTCGCTCCTTTGGGGATAACATGACTCCCTTTATTCGGAAACCTTGAAACTTGAATGGAAGGACTTGGCTACTCTTTCTTTTTCTTTTTTTTCTTTTTTTTTCTTTTTTTCTTTTTTTTAGAGCAACCAATCCTCCGAAAATGAAACTTTAGCACGGGAGTGTATAACTTGAAATGATAATGACTGGAGCTTTTTATGTAGGCAAATAGAACGGCGATGATTATGTCTAGATGTTCACTCCCGGGATAGGAGTAGAACCTTTCGGATGATGTGAAATGAATGGCGTATGTATATGTGGATGGATGAATGGATGGATGCGTACTCCGGTGTAGGATAGCAGATAAGTGCGTATCTCCGGGGTAGAGATAGCACAATATGTGGGGAATATGGATCTATATGTGGGTGGTACTTCGAGGAACGAAGTAGCACGTAATGAATGTAACATTTATAAAATGGGTGCATGCTTCGAGGACGAAGTAGCATAGATCAATGGATGGAGAGCACATAGTATTGACTTTAACCGCATGACTAATTCCTTATGGGTCCACAACATAACCACACTCAATGCCTATAAAGTCTACACTCAAACCTACAATATGATCTATATAAACGAGATGGGTTTTCCTAATCTAGTAAGCATGAATATATGGTGTGGTAGGAATTTGAACTCTCATCATAAAGGAACTCATCATGCAGGAATTTAATATTTTCACGTATAAATTCTCCGAACTCTAGTATCTCTAGGAACAAGATGGACACAGCTCAAAACCTTCCCATATCATACCCGTCAACCACCTAGACTTAGATCAAGTGTTCGCTACCCACAAATTTCAGGTTCGAGCAAATCTCAAATCTAAACAGTTGTGTCCCAAAACTCGGGGAGAGTGCAAGGTTGAAAACTAGGTACTTGAAAGGAATTACGACAGAGCAACTATTCATCATCTCCATATAGAGTTTATTCTAGGGATCACTTTTAAAGACAAACATTGCAAGAGCTCTCCAAAAGTAGAAAAGATAGATAAGGAAATCTTTCGGGTTTCTATGGTTATGCATCTTTTTTAGTTGTTTTAACAAAGCATACTTTAATAAAGCATAATCGATAAGTTGGAAACACTTAGCTTGGTACACGGGGATGCTGTCCCCAAGCCGGATGTTGACATAGTCTCGCGATGTTGCCGACAGCGCTGAAGACGTTCTAGTCCTCCAGAGTGTTGTAGATAGTTGCCGTTGGAGACAAAGATTCAATTTTCACGGGCAAAGCACTCCGACGTGGACTGGATGTCCTTCGCTTGTTAGCTCTTCTTGATCCTTGATGTTCTGTGAAGCTCAAAATAGACAACAAAGCTTGTGGAACTAATTAAGTGTTAGTGATAAAACCTCTAGGCCTTGGTTGTCTAGAACTTTCTTAACTTAGACTTGTTCTAACGGGATCACAAGAAATATTTTTATCTTTTTATTATTTAAGGAATGCGAGACGGGGAAATAAATATGCTGAGAAATTATTTTTGTGCCACCACAGTGAATGACTATCCACATGGGGCTTAATGATTTTCTAGATGCAAATGCACAACATCTTTATTTTCTTTTCAAATGCGAAGATAAAAGAGTAAAGATGCAAGTAGGGAAATAAATATGCTAAGATAAAAATATAATGCTGAAAAGTAATGCTGATAAATACCAAGTTACCTCTTGGCGCGGCGTTCGGTGGTTTTAAGTCCTCCGAACAGGACTTGTCATGTTCGCTCATTTTTCAAGGGGCGCATTGGCTGGCGCCTCGGATGATGTCGCCTCTTGTGTAGGAATGGTTTCTGATTTTTCTTTCACCTTCCACACCTTCTTCGTTGGAGAGGGTGACCTTGAGGAGGAAGCTTCTTGGATCACTTGTTTCTCTTCAGTTAGTGGCACCTCTTCATTCTTTTCTTCAGGGTACCGGTCTTCATATCTTGACACTTCTCCCTCATAGTCAGCCCATCCATCTCGTAGTGATGTTCTTCTTGTTCGGTGACGGTACGCGCCTTCTCCTTGCTTTGTTCTTCTTGGGCTCCTCGGTGATTATATAGTTATTGTTGAAGTAGCGGCGTACCTTCTCGGTGGGAAAGTGGAAATGGATCTCTCCTGTCCCAATATAGATGATAGCTCGTGGTGGTGTTCGTGAATGGTCTTCCTAGGATGATTGGAGGATCATAGTCATCTCCCATGTCAATGACTAGGAAGTCCGTAGGGACATAATGGTCATCTATCCGGATGAGGACATCCTTCACTTCTCCTTCGACGAAGCGGAATGTCCGATCCGCCATCCGCAGTGCGTGCATAGGTAGGCTCCAAAGGCATAGTGCCATATAGATACTCATAGGTTACCTTGGCCATGATGTTGACGCCGATCCGGTGTCATAGACAGCTTTATTGAAAGAGCTTCGTTGATGGAGCATTGAATGGTTGGGACACCTGGGTCATCCTTCTTGATCGACGTGGGGACCGAGTAAGTGGTCATGCTCCTTATGGACCGTAGTGACCATCCTCATGTCTCCGTCTTCTTGGTCTTCTTATCTTTGTTCTTGCTCTTCTTAGCTGGATTCTTCTTCTTCTCCCGTTCTGTTGATGAGGATGTCTTTGGAACTTGGCAAGACTGTTCTTGAAGAAGAAGGTTTCTCGCTTGCCCTTGATGTTGAAGATGATCTTGGCAGTGTTGGCATACATGATGGCTCCAGCAGTGTTCAAGAATGGTCGTCCCAGAATGATGGGGGACCTCTCATTACTGCCTGTATCCACTACCACGAAGTCTGCTGGAACATACGAGTTGCCCACTCGTACACATATATCTTCTAGTACTCCCAAAGGGACACGGAGTGACGATCTAAGCCGCAAGCACATGGTTGTGTATGTTAAGGGGCATCGAATAGCTTCTCATATATCACTCTTGGCATAATGTTGATGCTTGCACCGAAGTCACAGATTGCTTCATTGAAGTTGGCACTTCCAATGGAGATCGGAATGACCGGTCTCCCGGATCATCCTTCTTGATTGGCGAGTTGAGTCAATCCATGACCCCTTCGATGGATCACTCCGGCTATCTTCTACATTGAATATATCAACAAGATTTGCGGTCTCGAGCTCTTCGGGTTGTCTTGCCGGTTTACCTTGACCATTGGAGGGAGCAAGGTTAACAAGCCGTTGTACACGCGACTCAAGTATCTTGTTGAAGCCGAGCCGACTCTTGATAGCATTGGAAAAGCCATCCATCCCGTTGCCGAGTGTCTCTAGGACCTTGTCATTTGATGTCGGCTTTTTGGACAGATTGTCCATCATCTTGCCTTGATTCAAGCACTAACTCTCTCAAAGACGGCTGGTTGTAATTATTGTAGGAAGAGTTGTTACCTTGATAGTTGCCTAAATAATTGCACGAGTAGTTAGGCCTCTCGCTGGCCGATTCCATCCTTGATTCGCCGAGGACGATAGTAATTATTATTGTTGTTGCTATTGAGGTAGTTCACGTCCTCCTTCGGCTACTGGGCGCTTAGCACCTTTGTGCCGGTCTCTCCACACTCTTCACATGTCATGCGAGCATCATGTATATGCATGACTTCTTTCTTCTCTGGGGCTCTCTCATTGAGCCTCTTCATTAGCAAATCCATTTTGGTAGACAACATGTCTACCTCCTTCAGCTGGTGCATTCCTCCACCTCTCTTGCGGGTCTGAGTTCTTTCTTCACTCCAACCTTGGTTGGATGCCATCTTCTCCACAAGAGCTGTGGCTTGAGGAATAGTGAGTGATAAGAATGCACCTCCAGCAGCAGCATCCATCGTCTCACGTGTGCTGTTGCTAAGCCCATGGTAGAATGTCTGCATAAGCAGCCAATTCTCCATGCCATGATGAGGACACTCGAGGATGTAATCTTGAAAGCGCTCCCAAGCTTCGGGGACAGTCTCATCATGGTGTTGCTTGAAAGCTTGATATCTTCCCACGAAGAGCATTTGTCTTGCCCATGGGGAAGAACTTCGCCAAGAAATTGGTGGAACATAGTGCCCACGTAGTATTCTTCTCCTTATTGGCGTAGAACCATCGCTTCGCTCTCCCCAAGAGTGAGAATGGGAAAGGCGAAGTAGTATAGCATCTCGGGGACATCCTTGATAGTGAATTTGCTACATATCTCCAGAAGTGTTGGAGATGAGCACTAGCATCTTCATGGGCCTTCCCACGTAACCGGCTTGCTTGCACCATGTTGATTAGCGCAGCTTGAGCTCAAAAGCTCCTTCGATGTCCGCAGCCTGGTCCAAGACGAATGTTGTCCGTAGTTGGAGCCGAGAACTCGCGGAGTGACTTGTTCGCCATGGCTTCAAATGCTAGTGTCAAGTCTCGCACGAAAGGTTGACTTTCTCGCTTCGACAAACTTCCAAGTTGAGTTGATGATGATGATGATTGATTGGTCTTCTTCAACTTGCTTCGGCCTTAGTGAATAAAGCTTCGGATTGTCAATATAATTATCGGAAGAATTGTCTTTTTCATACATTACCCCGCATAAGATATAAAATAGACAAAAGACAAGGGTAAGGTTTGTATGAGTAGAGAATGGTGACAGTGCTCAATCTCATTATGTAGTGCAATGCTTTGCTCATTATCCATTGGCTTTCAACCTTCCCCGCAACGGCGCCAAAAATGCTTGTTGACATTTCTAACGCCATTCGGTGTTAGGTTGTCATCCCCAACATGGCGCCAAAAATGCCGGTACTAAATAATGCAAGCGCTACTAGAAATAAATATGGGATCCGCAAGCTACGATAATACCGATGTAGCATTTTAACCAGGAGTAATCCGGGTATCGTTATTTATATTTTTACCACCGGGAAGGGAATGCTCTGGATAATGAGTGATGAGTAATGCACATGCTATAATGGAGAGCTTAACCTTGTCCGTATCGATCATCTCATACAAGGTAAGTGTCACATAAAATATAGGAATGAATGATAAATGACATAAGATAAATGAGAGCATTTAGCCACATAAAATAATAGTAATAAGCCATCTCAACTTAGCACTCTAAGCTTATAACACTAGCATGGACTAGGACGATCTAGGGTATAATCCTATGTTATTCTAACTATAAAGTCAAAGCATACAATGATTAGTGCAAGAACATCTAGCAATCATGGCGGGAAAAGGTTACATCTATGCATAGTGATATTACCGAGAAGACAAGAGACATAGCAATGACTTCAATGTAATAGGTTTGTTCTACTAGACCTATACTTGGGAGAAGGGCTACAAAGGACTCAACAGATTGTCACTCCCGCGATCTACCTCACGATCCGGAATATAGGGTGCAATCGCAGATAAATACGGTATAGGCACCATGCCTACACAATATCTACCACTCACCCATTGGCCTAATGAGCAAGCGCTATATGATCCTATGCATAAACATAATTCTAGTCCAACTATGCTAAACATATAATCAAAGTAAACTAAGAACGATATAATTGAGAACATAATCAAATAGAGCAAAGTCAAGTCTGATATAATAGAATAGAATAAAGTACTACTCATAGTATCACGAACAATGATGAATATTACAAGAATGTAGAGGGGAATTACCAAGAACTCCGACGATCCGGACTCCAAGCTAGGCTTGATTCCCTCTAGATCTATTCCTATGTAGCTATGCTACTAAACTATGGAGCTCTAATTGAGATGGTGGCTCGGCTTCTCCGAATCCTCTCAAATGAATGAATGAACTCTTAAATGAATTAGGGTTTCACCCAGGGGCCGGGGCTCGAATATATAGCCCCCTAGGATTAACCACGGCCCTCGGATCAAACCGACCTAAATGGACGATAATTATTCATCCTCAAAGGCGGTGGAGGCAAGATCCACGAGACTCCACCGTGATTGGTGGAGGTGGGGAGTCGGCCGACTCCCCTTGGGCGGCCGACCGGCCGGCCTATGCCAGTGGGGCCCGGCCTTCGGGGTTCGCCTTCGGAGTCTTCTAGATTATACAATTTTACCCGTTCGGTCTTTATCTCTATGTAATCATGACATGTGGGCCTCCTTTGGTTCTCTTTCCGATAACCCCCTGCAGAAATAGACAATCACCAAAACTTGTGGAATTACGTCGGTGTAACCCCTATATCTAACAGGTGAACTCAAATTAGTCCTTTCTCTTGCTTTGCGTTGACGGTATAAAATTGATACTTAACGACCGTCAACAACGGCATGCCACGGTTGAGGGGTAGGCGGCAGGTGGTGACAGCCCTGTCCGTCCCTTGTAATCCCCCACGTCCGTATGTCGTGTAGGAGTTCGTAAATGCCTCTATCTTACTGGCAGACCATCCTGCGGGGGTCTCCCGTTATCTTAGGCTCGACTTATCTTTAACCCTATAGACTATATGAATTAGCTATTCGTGACATTGCTATGATTGACCTACCTACTCCACTTAGGTTCATTCTTTATTCGTTCATTCGTTTATTCTTTCTTTTATACTTTATCTTTGAGTTTGGCCAAATGTGTGTCCACTATCTTGCAAATCATTATACTTACCCCCGTATAGTACTAGAGTCACATTTCGATGACATGAAGTCAATCATCCATATCCATGTTTAGACACCTCTACACCATGCCTTCCTACGGGAAATATAAATAACGATACCCTGAGAATACTCCCCGGGTGAAATGCTACAATGATAGATCCGTGCGCTTGCGGATAATAATATCTTTAGAACACGACTATCAACTAGCATTTCTTGGCGTGACCTTTGGGATGTAACAATTCTAGTGATTGCGTTAAGAAATGCCAACAAGCATTTCGCGCGCGTTCTTGGGGAAGGCATTGGTTGAAAAGAATCTAGCATAAACATGGATATGAGTTGACTTCATTAGAAATGGACATAGTCTATGCGGGCTAACTTTCATGTTTTCGTCTCGTTGTGGATGAAAACAGGATAGTGTAGGACTAGTTCATTTGCCGTAACTTTGTTATACGAATCCGAGGCAGCTCCGCCGACGGTTGAACTAGTACCTTCCACACCATCGAGATGGCCCGGAAGTCAAGCCGCGAGTTCTCGGCTCCCGTCGCTCATGTACCCACGGGGCCCATTGTCAACACGGAAAAGAACTTTGAGTTCGGGATGGACTCATCACAATGGTGCAATCAAGTCCATTCAATGGACTACCCAATGAGGATGCAAATGCTCATTTGCAACACTTCATGGAGCTTTGTGACACGGTCATCATCAAGGACGTATCCGGCGATGTCATCAAGCTCCGTCTGTTTCCCTTCTCCCTCTCGGGGAAGGCGAAGCAAACGGTTTTACAAGGACAGAGAAGCAGTGAGCACGTGGAACAAGTGTTCCACGGCATTCCTCGCCAAATTCTTCCCCATGGGCAAAACAAATGCCCTAAGAGGAAGAATTACCAACTTCCAGCAAACGCAGCACGAACCCATCCCTGAAGCGTGGGAGAGACTCCAAGACTATATTCAAGATTATCCTCATCATGGGATGGAGGAGTGGTGGTGCTCAGAATTTCTACAATGGGTTAACACCCATGTCAAAAGGGCACCTTGATGCCACGCCGGAGGAGCATTCCTATCACTCACGAGTTGACAAAGCTACGGCTTTAGTCAACAAAATGGTGGAAAATCAAGCTTGGGGGAAGATAGGACCCCAACCAAGCAATGAGAAGGGCATGCACACGTCAAGGAAACCGATATGCTTGCCGCTAAGATAGAGCTACTCCTCAAGAAGATGGAGGAGCATACTACGGCTAGCACGCCCGACTCCGTCAAAACCATGGACTCTCGCATGACTTGCGAAGTACGTGGTAATGTTGGCCATTCGGGGTGATCGCCCGAAACCCGTGAAGAAGCAAAGCATATATCAACAACGGGTTCCGCCAACAACAAGGAGGAAACAGTGGCTATTCACGACCACCATTCCAAGGTAATTCGAATTATAACTCCAATTATAATTCGAATCAGCCTTCATTCAAGGATCTAGTCCTTGGGCAAGCCAAGATCAATGAAAATTTGACCAAAAAGGTGCTCGACAATGACAAAATTCTTGGAAGCATCAATGATAAGATAGAAGGCTTATCTTCTCGCCGTTAGAGATCAGTGGGTTTCAACAAAATGATAGAAACTCGGTTAGCCCGGATAGCCGCATCTCTCCCAAACAATAGTGGCTCGGGAGGAATACCCGGGCAACCCGAGATCTCACTGAAATAGTTAATATGATCTCGACATGGCACGGTAAGCCGTGTCCCGTTGGGACTCGTCTTGGAAAAGAAGGGAGATCCGGCTGCCCTACTATCACCATCGCAATAGGCCCACATATCATTGATAATGCCTATTGCGACCTCGGAGCAAGTGTGAATATGATGTCCAAGGCGACACATGAAAAATTGTTGGGAGGACCTCTGTCCCCTCTAGCATTCATGATGCAAATGGCAGATCGGACTATCACACGGCCCGAAGGGATAGACAAAAGATATCCTAATTAGGATCAAGGATGAATATGTCCCCGTGGATTTCGTCGTCCTCAATACGGGAGACACGAGACGAAGGACCACTCATCTCGGGGTGACCATTCCTCTACACTACCAAGGTAGCAATATATGTTGGGAAAGGAATAGCCAGTTTTCACTTCAAACAAAAGGTAATCAACCTTCGGTTCAATGGCTATCCCAAACCGGAAGAAAAGAAGAACCCGCCAAAGAAGCGGCAACCCAGGACTAAGGCAAAGAAATCTGGACCCAATTCTCCCGGGCCGGATGAATCATCAAGCAAAATTGATGAGGGGAAAGTCCCGCTCAACGGACTTAAAATTGGTGAGCCCCGGCCGACAGATAAACCGCAGTTATCCAAAAAATTTCTTTCCTTTATTTACAAAATATTTATTTATTTTATAAAAGTATTTTTCTTTGAACTCACTTTTTGTGAACAAATAAAATAATTTTTATTTTCAAAACTTTTTATCCCAAAAAATTCTAAAAATTAGTTAATTAGAAGGAATAAATTTTTTTTCGTTATTAAAAATTATTTTTAAAATAATTTTTGAAAAATGTTTTTGATCAAAATTTGTTGGAAATTCAAAAATTTGGGGAAATTTTGGGCAGGGGAACAACCCCCAACGGCCACATTTTTGATATGGCCGTTGGGGCGACTCCGCCAAAGGGGGCGGCGGGCGGGCCCGGCGCGGCGCGGGCAGGGCCGCGCCGCGCCGAGGCGGCTTACGCCTCGCCGCCCGCGCCAACGGCTAGGAGCCGTTGCTCACCCCCATGGCCGGGTATTTGGCCTATAAATAGAGGAGGAGCCGGCGGTGGAGCTCCACCCCTCTCACACTCTCACACTTTCACTCCTCTCACTTCCCCACTTCATTCTTCTAGCATATTTTCCAACATATTTTGTGTAGAGCAAGTAGCAAGAGCACTCTTGGGTGTAGAAGTTCATTCTCTACTAACCCTTCACACCCAAGAAGCTCTCTACTTTGAGCCATGCAGGATCGGGAACTTGCTTAGGAGGCGCTCCAAGCGTCGCCTCGGCAAAAGTCGAGCTCTCAAGCTCCCGAAGCCCCGTGGAAGAGCAAGCAGCCCGAGGAGGTTGAAGGAGCCGGAGAGGAAGAGGTGGCGCCGGAAGTGCCACAAGAGCAAGTCATGAACAAGGAGGACAAGCTGTACCTCGACACGGAAGAAGGTCGGGAGATGCAAGCCTACTTCTACCTCAAGGATCGCCTCTTCCTCCACACTCAAGCCTATGACTCCAACCTCCTCCACCGCATAGGTATGGATGATGAATTCGATCTTGTGTGGAGGTCCGTTGGTTGGGAGGATGTTGAACCCATCGAGGAACAAGGTTCACGCCTCCCCGACCATACATTCCTCGGCACCTTGCAAGAAACCGACGATGGTGTGATTTTTCGCTTGTTCAACGAGGAGCATGAGCTTACTTGGAAGGAACTTAGTGTTCATTTGGGTTTTAACCGAAGATGCTTCCTCGATCTCGATTTCGCCACCATCGGTTTTGATCGAAACAAGTTTTGGGAAGAGATTTCAGGAGGGTTGAGTTTCGATCTTTCAAACCCCGTAACACGCAAATCCATCATCCCACTTTGAGATTCATGCATCGTTGGATGTCCATGGTTTTCTTCCCCACTAGTGTGGTTAGATGGGTGCGCATAGCCGAACTTAAGTTGCTCTATGCCATTGTCAAGAAAATCAAGGTATCACCCGTGAGGGAGATCGTTCGTCATTGGCAAGACATAGTGCGCAACAAGTACCCGGTCTTGTGCACCTCTCTGGTCACCCATGTTGCCAGTTCGATGGGTATTTTGGAGGGTGAGGTTGTTGAGTACATTTCTATTCCTCGACCCATCTATGACTTGACCACTCTGATCCAAGGGCACACGTTGACTACCCACGGCACAAAGGATGAGCTTTACTTCTTTTTCTCTAGCTACGAAAATAGGATCCGGTTACCTAACCCGGATTACTATTTGCGTAATTGCCAGTCACTAACCTTTGTGCTCAAGATGCTGAAGATATTCGCAGGGAAGAACTCACCAGCAGGACACGACGAGGCAGGGCGGAGGACGAAGCAGGCCCCAGTTCCTCGCAGCCTGAGCAACCATGGACCCCCTACCAGGACTACACGGGGTATGCTCCACAGGGCAGCGGGAGCTGGGACCAGTTTATACCTCCCGCGCCGACCACAGATGCGTGGGCTGAGGTGGGCATGGACGAGTGGGAGCGCCGAAGGCAGCAATACGAAGATGTTTCCCCACCAGTCCAGCCACGACATTACCCCGAGATAGAAGCTCTCGGCACCCGCATCGGAGAGCTGCAGATCCAGACAGGTGATATACAGCACTCTCTCACCTCTTTTGTGCAGGAGACCCATGATTGGCAGGCACACATGGATCAAAGGTGGGACGGCTTGAGTGCACAGATGCAGCAAGACCAGGCTCAACATGAGGAGTTCTGGAGGTTCATGGGATATCCCCCTGGACAGTGAGCTTCATGCTAGCTTGGGGGAGGACCCCCAAAGGTACCTTGCATTGCATATTTAATTTTCCAAGTAATTTTATTTTCTTTAGCATGTTTAATTCTTGTTCTCATGCATTAAAAAAAACCCAAAAATATTTTATTTCCTGTGCCTCTTAGTATGTGCTATAAAAATGTGTAATTCACCCTTGTTGAAATGATGAGGTTGCTCTGTCTCTTGTTTCTTTGTACCCTAGTTATAAACATTGTTCTCTCTAGATTTGGGTTTATCGGCTAGAAATGTCTCATCCCGAAAACTTGCTTTTTAGTGGGAGCACTTGTGTTTTCTTGTCTAAGTTATTCTTTGGGTATGATATAGTACTATAAGCCACCGCTATGACGTTGCTCTAGAGTACGACTTGACTTCCGGAGTTTTTTCTTGCAAAAAGATCAAAAACGAAAAGTTCCTCAATGATTATGAAATACCCACCAGAGCCATATGATTTATCTGTAGTACAAAAACCTTCATACGCTGCTTGTTCGTACATTGAGTTCGGTCGGATCGGTACCGACGTGAGATTGTGACCTTACACCCACGATTGAGATTTCACTTGCACCCACCAAATAAAATGCCGACTCTTACACTGAGAGTTGTGCACAAACATGCACCCCTTTCCATCCGCCAACTCTTACACTGAGAGTTGCGCACCATCTTTCCACCAAATAAAAATGCCGATGCTTATCCCGAGGATCGCGCATTCATTAGCCACCAAAAAGTACTCCTTGCATTTTCATCATTACGTCTCTCTCCATTTTCATTAATCATTCGTCAGAGATGGGCTATTCATTCATTCCTAAAAAAAGGAAAGAAAGAAGGATAGGATAGTGCAATAATTCAACGGGAAAATCTCTAGATCCCCGTTCAAAAAAAAAAGAGAGAAGAGAAGAGAAAAAAGAAAAGAAAAAGGTTGTTCCATTCGTAGCCCATACTCTTCTTTCATCATCATCATCATTCAAATAAAAAGAGAGACATAATGCATGGAGTACACAAAAATATCCAAAAGTTAGGAACCATTTCTTCCATCCCACACACTTGCACAATCTCAATCAAGGTGTATGGCTTAATCTCCGTAAAGTTCGATCCTTGACCGTACAATATATGTGATACAAGTATGCCCACTTACATACCTACCCAAAACTCCACTCTCAGCTTTTTAGTGGTAGGTAGAAGGCAAATTCTCAAAATGCCTTTGGTGAGGTTGCTATACACATTGAGTGATCGAGAGAATCATTTGAGAAACTTGGGATTTCATTTTATAAAATTCTTAAAACCTCCGGAAGAATGGTCAAGCTTTGGACGAATAATAAGCACAGGCTGAGGTGCTGTTCTACCTTGCAATCGCCCAAGACTTGGGAGCCAAAACGCCCCATTAGAGCGAGATAATAAAAGGGTGGATAGAAATGCCGGTTTATTCAAATTCAGTGGAGAACATGCGTATAACTATGGTATATTAGAAATACGATCAGCATAGAAGCAGCTCCTGATCAACAACCCAAAAAGCCCAGCTTTGCTCGGGACGAGCAAAGGGTAAGCTTGGGAGATCTTGTTGGCGGCCCTTATCGACACATTTTAACCGCCAACTTAAGATACAAAAGGGAGAATTACATGTTCTTATACGCATATACTTGTGCTATTAACCGAATTCCACTTGTACCTGGAGTTTAGCAACGTTTACAGAAATACACCAAGTACAGGGGATTTTACAGAGAAAAGACGCTTTCCGGCAAAGCGTAAAGAGGCACAAGAAGGAGACAGCCCAATCGTAGCCAAAATGGGCTGAAACACCACACCACCTCGACACACCCGATGGGATGGACCCATCGCCCAAGGTCGGGTTGGCGGCTCCAACTCGGCGCGCTCGCGCCGGGGGGCGCGCTCGCGCCCCCTGCATCGACCCAGTGGGCCTCGCTTCGGGAGGCGGTGCCATCAATGCAAGGGAGGGCGGTGCGGCGGTGTTCTTGCCATGTATAGCTCCAAACCGACCTACTCAATATATAAAAGGGAAATCCAAGCCATTTCACACACACACATTCATTTGAGCCATTCTCCTCTACTCTTGTTCTCTAGCCTAGTCTAGTAGCTTAGGAGCTAGGTTGAGCTATCAAGGAGGGCTTGTCTCCTAGGAAGAAGATCATCACTTGGTAATATACTATGGAGTGTTCTTCCTACTTCAAGTTCTTATTCTTACTTTGTAGCTTTGTTCATGAACTAGAGTATAGTTGCGTTCTTGCTAAACTTGATTCATATGAACAAGACCAAAGTTCTTATGATCATTTCTTAGCATGTTCTTCGTTGTTCTTCATTGTTCATATGATTTATAGGAGTAGAGATCTTGATGAGAATGGGGTAACGGTTCGAGGCGTTCCTTCGGGTTTGCCTATGTTCTAGCTCGTCCATCCGTAGGGTGGGAGTCCGCGGGGAATATAGGTAGTTCTCAAATATGCGGGCGTGGTGTCCGGATACGAGAGAGCCTTCGGATATGACGGCATGCCACGGTTGAGGGGTAGGCGGCAGGTGGTGACAGCCCTGTCCGTCCCTTGTAATCCCCCACGTCCGTATGTCGTGTAGGAGTTCGTAAATGCCTCTATCGGCTGGCAGACCAGCTGCGGGGGTCTCCCTGTTATCTTAGGCTCTGACTTATCTTTAACCCTGTAGACTATATGACTTAGCTATTCGTGACATTGCTATGATTGACCTACCTGCTCCGCTTAGGTTCATTCTTTATTCGTTCATTCGTTCATTCTTTCTTTTATACTTTATCCTTGAGTTTGGCCAAATGTGTGTCCACTATCTTGCAAATTATTTATACTTACCCCTGTATAGTACTAGAGTCACATTTCGATGACATGAAGTCAATCATCCATATCCATGTTTAGACACCTCTACACCATGCCTTCCTACGGGAAATATAAATAATGATACCCTGAGAATACTCCTCGGGTGAAATGCTACAATGATAGATCTGTGCGCTTGCGGATAATAATAATATCTTTAGAACACGACTATCAACTCTGGCGTTTCTTGGCGTGACCACTGGGATGTAACAATTCTAGTGATTGCGTTAAGAAATGCCAACAGCACCCACCGCCGCCGGCGGCAGCCCTGCGCAGGAAGAGGGTCTTCTCCGCCGTGCTCACCTGGGATGAGATCCTGTACTCCACCATCTCCACGCGTCGTCGCAGCATCAGCCCAGGGCGGCGCCGGTGGTAGCCAGCCGCACCAACGGCTGGACGGGCAAGCGCAATGGAACGAAGGCGCCGCGCAGTCGGTTCGGCCGCCTCGTTGCTTGGCCTGAATCTCCTAGCTTGAATCCTTCTCCTTATCGCTCTCGTCCAGATCCGCCAAGATATGCCCACAAGTATAGGTTTGTTCAAATTCGATTTCTATTTGACTATGTCCAGAGTTTAGCTAGCGCATGAACTTGCTGATTTGATGTCATGCTTATCTATCCTACTTTACTTCACCCATGCATCACAGGCTTGTGTGACTTTTCCACTTTTGCAGCACCGATTATGTATTTTCAGTGGTACTTGAACTATGTTGTGGTCCAATTAAATTATTTTGAAAACCTTAATTGATGTTTTAACTTGAGTTTTAACTTTCTCTTGTATGACTTCCCACTATCGCAGTACCAATTATGTCTCTTTAGGTAGCAGTCATGCTTTATACTTCTATTATTTTGTTCGTACTTGCCCCTAGTACTTCACATATCAGTACTTTAGGGGTTTTCCATGAACGCAGAACACAGAAACTAGCTCAAGCTCATCAGAAAAAGGCAAAGAAACAAGATCACTTCGGCAAGTAAACCTTAGTCATGACAATTGCACACAAGTATATAAAAAATGATTAGGAACATGTCTATGATGGATTCAAACCATGTTCGCTCCAATAAAAATTAATAACCTGGTGCCAGTTTTAATGTCTGAACTTACATCTCATGAATAATACAATTTGTCTGTGCATTAAATCATAACAAAAAAACGAATTTAGACCCTCAACTCAGCCAAATGCAAATTCCTAGTAATTTAATTGAAAAGTTGGATGTATCTGCTCTAGTTATAGCAATGCTTGGTAACACCAAACAGTGGTTATAATTCAATATTTTTTAAGTACCTTCTGATTATGAGAGTGAAAGATAATGTGCTTCTGAATCAAATCCATGTTATCATCAGCAGCTCTCTGCGAAGACAAAATTATGGGAAAAAGTAGTGTGAGGCAAAACTACTGAAGCAACATATAAAATATTACAGCAAGTAAACAAAAGAGATTATGAATCTAAGCCATAAACAACTAATATGGTAGATTAAGAAAAGGAAAGGACACATAGAGTAGAGGAGATGACTGCAGAGAGGGAGTCCAGTAGTATCACCGATTTAGTTTGTTAGAGTATTGGGGCCCATACGGACAGGAATCGACCAGATCTAGAGAGCAAATGGATAAAGTAGGAGATCGAGAGGAGAATAGAGTGGAGAGGCGATAGGAAGCTATTAAACCATGCAAGCCACGGTAGTT